>BPLR01010488.1:0-86055 GCA_021605095.1 Caerostris extrusa | reverse complement strand
ATGAATCGAATTATATTAATAATCAGATAATATGATGATTATAATAAGTCTAAAAAATTCTTTTTGGAGAGGGAAGTATCAGTACTTGATAATTGTTACATTTGCAATGAAATTTAGCAAGGAACTGAAACACAATTTCTGTATAAGAACTAAAACGAATTAACAGAAAAGGTTTTTGTGGCAGTAATGGGATTACATTTTTCAACTTGATGGATAGGAACAAAAAGTACTCCATTGATCGAAATGGGGACCAAAAAAATCATTCTGTCGATATCTTCAAAGTTTTTTAAAACCAGTGCCCTTTTATTATATATATAACAAGAAATAAATAAAAAGGGCCTCTTTCCTAAAATAAGATTTCTTTGTTGTATTTGAAGAGATCTTCCTGCTTTATTTAACAGCATTTAGTCGACAGAATGATTGCAAAAGGGTTATTTTTTTATTTCTGCCTTGTCATGTCGTTCTTCCTCTAGAAATAAAGAGGTGAAAAAATGAAAGAAAAGAGATCCTTTATTCACCTTTGTCGACTTTTTTTCACATCGAAAGAAAAAGTAATAGATAAAGAAAAAGAGAAGGAATAGAAGCGGGAAAAAATAGGCGAAAAGAAAGAACGGAAAGCACAGAATGGGTGATTGAAAAAGTCGAATGGAGGGCTGCTCTTTTTGGGCGGTATTATCAGGGAGAAACAGCGGCAGAACAACACGGGATGTTATGAATTGTGCACAAAAAAAATAAATAAATAAAAAATGTCGTGCATTTTCCTTCATTGTCCTTCGTTGTCGAAAACATACCATCCAGGACTTCTACGAAATGAATCGATTCCCTCGAATCGATGTGACAAACTGCCCTCAACATGGCGATTATCACACGGTTGCAGGTAAGGCCACATTTCCAATAAAATAAATGTTGAGTAGGACAAAATGCTCTTAGGTGTTTGAATTTTTTTTTAATGAGAATATTTTTCGCTCCGTGTCATCACTTGATTAAATAAAGTTTTTCGATACATAGAAAAATAAAAATCTCAAATACAAAAGGTTAAATCATTTGAATTCTTCTGTCGTGTTTCGAATATTCTAAATGTATTATCAGTATTAATCGTCATTTTTAAATGTCAAGAATATTTTTTGACCGTTTTAATGCCTTTGGGAGAAAATATTTATGATTTTTTTAATTCTCATAACATTATTCTTAAAAAATTGAAATTTTGTTCTTGAAATAAAATAACACCCAAGCAATGTTGATATTTAAATTTAATAATATGCTACGAACTAAAGTCTTTTTAACTTTTTTTATTATTGTATTTGAGAAGGAAAAGTTTTTTATATAATTATATATCTATAAATATTTTATAAGGTATCAACAAATTATTTACTACCATTCAGCAAAGACAAACTAATGTTTTTTCAGAATGATTTTTCCAACGATTTGCAAAGAAAAGAATGTTATGTTGCCATTCAGACAAACAAAAAAATATCTCAGTTCATTCGATTACAAAACGTCATAATTAATACTATTGAAAATTGATATTAGAAGAAAGCATTATAATTTCTGAAGTATGAGTAAGTACTGTAAAAAATTTGTATCAAATATATTTACTTTTTATCCAGATAAAATGTTTACTCCTAATTAGTAATATTAAGTTATTTTTTTATAAAAATTGTACCAGGCCTGTGACTGGCCAGAACCCCTTAAAAAGAAAAACATTTCACGTCCGAAGTCTGACATTAGGCAGACGGCCTTGACCTACAATAGGGCTGTTATTCCATTGATGATGATGATGATGATGATGAACAATTATTGATAACTTACCAAATGCATAGTGGTAACTAACTAGAAAAAGGAAATAATAATGATTCATCAAATAAAACTGACGATTTATTAAATTATAATTAAGAAGGATGCAATACACAGAAATGTCAAACAGACCAAATTAAAAAATCCAATTTTAATACTACATAATGGAAAACTAAAAATATTTATAGAAATGTATTTATTTCAAAAAAATAAGCGGATTACCACTTAGAAAACATATTTTCATAACTATGGCTCTTGTAAAAGTATCGAATTATATTGATAATCCGATAATAGGATGATTACAAGGGGTCTAAAAAATTACTTTTTTTGGAGCAGGGGGGTATGTATCAACACTTGATAATTGTTACATTTGCAATAAAATTCGGCAAAGGGACTAAAACAAAAATTTCTGTACTGACTAAAACGAATTAACAGAAAAGGTTTTTGTGGCAGTAATGGGGATTACATTTTTCAACAGGATGGATAGGAACAAAAAGTACTTCTTTAACCGAAATGGAGACCAAAAAAAATCATTCTGTCGATATCTTCAAAGTTTTTTAAAACCAGTGCACTTTTATTATATATAAAAAATGTAAATAAATAGCTTCTTTCCTAAAATAACGTTTCTTTGTTGTATTTAAGGGATCTTTCTGCTTTATTTAACAGCCTTTAGTCGATAGAATGATTGCAAAAGGGTTATTTTTTTTCTATTTTTGCCTTGTCATGTCGTTCTTCATCTAGAAAAAAATATAATAAAGAGAAGGAAAGAGATCCTTTATTCAGCTTTGTCGACTTTTTCACATCAAGAAGAAAAAAATTATAAAGAAAAAAAGAAGAGAAGGAATAGTAGCGGGGAAAAAATAGGCGAAAAGAAAGAACGGAAGGCACAGAATGGGTGATTGAAAAAGTCGAATGGAGGGCTGCTCTTTTTTGGGCGGTATTATGAGGGAGAAACAGCGGCAGAACAACACGGGATGTTATGAATTGTGCATAAAAATAAATAAATAAATAAAAAAAATGTCGTGTATTTTCGATTCCTTTCGTTCTCGAAAACATGCCATCCAGGACTTCCAGGAAATTAATCGATTCCCTTGAATCGATATGACAACTGCCCCCAACATGGCGATTATCACACGGTTGCAGGTAAGGCCGTCTTTCCAATAAAATAAATGTTCAGTAGGACAAAATGCTGTTGGGTTTTTGAATTTCTTTTTTTTTCTTTTTTTGTGATAATATTTTTTGCTTCGTGGCATCACTCGATTAAATGAAGTTTTTCGAAAAACTGAAAAATAAAACCTCAAAGACGAAAGGTTAAATCATTTGAATTCTTCTATTGAATATTTTATATGTATTCTCAGTATTAATCGTCATTTTAAATGTCATGAATATTTTTTGATCGTTTTAATGCCTTTGTGGGAATATACTTATTATGGTCGTGTGGCTAACGCTCTGGCACTCGTTACCACATGTATCGGGTTCGAATTCCAGCGGTGCCATGGATGTTTGTAGTGGTTCGGAATCCACTTTAAGCTGTAGGTGCCGTTCTCCATATAACCTTAGAGCGTCATAAAATCCTATCAGACTTCTTCTAATCATACTTCTTCTTAATCTATCTGACTTCTTCCCCGTCATTCCCAAACTGTAAGGGGGCAACTCAGATCTAGACACGGTGATGTGGTGTGTGTGTGTAGTAGTAGTAGTAATGACATAGTGGTAGCTAACTAGAAAAAGAAATAAATGAAAATTTATTAAAAGAAAAGCTAACGATTTATTGACATAATAAAAAGAAATGCAATGCCAGAAATATCAAACGAATACTGAATCTAATTATGTTGAAAATCTGATAATATGATGATTACAATGAGTCTCAAAAAATTCTTTTTCGGTTGGGGTGGAAGATATCAATCAATTCAGTAAGGACTTCAACAAGTACAGAATATATGTTCAGTTCCTTGATGAATTTCTTTTGCTAAAACGAATTAACAGAAAGGGTTTTTGTGGCAGTAATGGGATTACATTTCTCAACATGATGGATAGGAACTAAATGTACTTCCATTAATCGAATTGGAGACCAAAAAATCTAAAAAGTTTTTTAAAACCAATACACTTTTATTATATAACAAAAAATAAAACCCCCTCCTCTTGTAAAGCTAACATTTCTTTGTTGTTTAAGGGGATCTTTCTGCTTTATTTAACAGCACTTAGTCGATAGAATGATTGCAAAAGGGGTTATTTTTATTTCTATTTTTTTTTGCCTTGTCATGTCAAGTTCTTCATCTAGAAATAAAAAAGAAAAAAAATGAAAAGAAAAGAGATCCATTATTCACCTTGACGATTTTTCCCATCACGAAGAAAAATAATAAAAAAAAGAAAAAAGAAAAAGATGTCAAATAGAAGCTTGGAAAAAAATAGGCGAAGGGAAAGAAGGAAGGCACAGAATGGGTGATTGAAAAGTCGAATGGAGGGCTGCTCTATTTCGGCAGGTGTTATCGGGGAGAAACAGCGGCAGAACAACACGTGATGTTATGAATTGTGCAAAAAAATAATAATAAATAGAAAATGTCATGCATTTTTCGATTCCTTTTCGTTGTCGAAAACCTGCCATCCAGGACTTCCAGGAAATTAATCTATTCCCTTGAATCGATATGACAACTGCCGCAACATGGCTATTATCACACGGTTGCAGGTCAGGCCGCCTTTCCAATAAAATAAATGTTCAGTACGGCAAAATGTTGCTAGGTTTTTGAATTTATTTTCATTTTTATGAGAATATTTTAGGCTCTGTGGTCATCACTTAATTAAATAAAGTTTTCGATAAAAAAAAAAAAATAAAGGGTTAAATCATTTGAATTCTTCTGTCGAAGTAGTTATGCGTCGAACAGTCTAAATGTATTCTCAGTATTAAACAACACTTTAAATGTTCAAGAAAATTTTTTGACATTTTACTACTGTGATCAAAAAGTAAGACCAATTATTATTATTTTTCAAAAGCTCTTTTTTTATTTTCCAAATTTATTTCCTCGCCTTCAAAGTAATCTCCTCCGGCACAATGCCCTTATGGCAACTGGATTTTATAACTCCTCAATGCGTACTAAAAATGTCATCGGCAGGGATGGCCTTCAAAACGCACGACGATTCATGTTCAATCTATTCAATCGACTCGAAACGGTGTCCCCTGAGTGGTCTTTTCAGTTTAGGGAATAGCCAGAAGCCGCACGGTGTGAATACGGTGGTCGTGGAACGATATGGATTTCTTTTTTGTCACTAAGTTTCTGCTTTCAGACATGAAGAATCGAGGCAGTGTGAGTTGGCGCATTCAGTGTTTTCGGTACCAATCGAGATTTGACGCGTTTGAGGCCCAAAAATGGAATTGACCATATCTTTTGAGAATTCCAATATCATCTGCAAGCTCTCTGATTTTAAATCGAGGGCAGTTTGCAAACAGCACATCTTTTAAATGAAATCATTAAAAAATATTTATTTTATTAAAAACGCACTTAACTGCTGCCACGGGTTGGCCACCCCTGCACTAGAGATTTAGAGAGGCATTAGTCATAACTGGAGAGAATTTGGAGGCATTACTCATAACCTTCATGTGGTACTTTTCAATAAAAAACTTTTATTTTTGAATACCAGTGTCACAATCATCAATAATTAAACGACAAATACTGTAATGCAGTATAAAAAGTAATCATAATAAAAATGCAATTTCAATATATACATATTTAATATGTTTGCATGAATGCTTTCATCATCTTGGCACTAGAACTTCTATAGGTCATTTCACAATGATCATGTGATGCTATTATAGGCAATATGCATAATATGTAAACTTTAATATTATTATTTACGTACATAAAATGAAGTAATATATATATAAATAAATGAAATTCTAAAAGTCTTTTTCTTCTATATTTAATAGGTTCATAGTCGTTTAAAAATGTTGAAAGTTGAAAAGAAAATGCATCAATATTATCATACTACCCGCAAAATAAAATACCACTAGTATAAAACTGCTGATTGCATCAAACCTTTTGCGATATCAAAATTTTATCTGTAAGAAGTATTAAGATATCTAAAATATGCGAAAAATTTCAAAAGAGTTCAGTTGACTCAAGAAAAGCCAATATTTTCACTTTTCTTGGTAAGAGTTTACCAGTTTTCTCTTATATGATAAACAAATGGGTACTCCGAAAGGTCATTTATTAATGGTCCCCTGGAGGAGTTTTCGTGGTATACATAGTTAAGTGGAATAGAAAGTACACATAAAGTACACATAATTTACATAATTGGAATTCGAAGCACACTGATGTAAAAAATATGCATGACATTTTCACATAAATCTTGATATAGTCCTGTCAGCTATTCAGTGGAAAGGTAAACATTCAAAATTAAATGCGAAATTTAGCTGATTACTTTTCAGAAACACTAATCAAACATATTCTGTGAGAAGCAAATAGAAACCAATTTAATATATATAGGGGTTTTTTCATGTAATTTTACTTTTGGCATTATGTAATTTAAAATTTTACTAATTAAAAATTAGAATTAATCTTAGTGTAATTAAAAACCAAATCCGAGTATTTTTCTTCCCTATTGCATTGCTTAATTTGAATCTGACTTGGTTGGTGAATTGCAATTTTCCATGAGATAGAAGATTGGACCATAGTGGAAATGAATGTTTATTTTTAAGATGAATATTTACTTAATGAAGATGAATGATTTTTAAGATGAATTAAATTTATTTAATGAAGATTAATTTTTAATGTTTATTTTTAAAGATGAATATTTATTTAATGAATGATTTTTAAGATGAATTTTATTTAATTATGAATTAAATTTTGAGATTATTTACTTGATGAAGATGAATGTTTATTTTTAAGATGAATACTTATTTAATGAAGATGAATGTTTATTTTTAATATTAATATTTATTTGATGAAGACAAATATTTATTTAATGAAGATGAATGTTTATTTTTAATAATTAAAGATAAAAACATTTCAAATTCAGAAAAATTAAAAAAAAAAAATTTATTTTTAAAATTTTAAAACTCTACAATGAATGAGATGAGCTAATTTACATGAAGTTATGTACCAATCTGTTATAGACAAAATAAACTTAGATTAAACGAATCTAGCTAAACGAATGCTATTGATTCTGATGCATTTTTCATCAAACAAGTACAGTTTCAAACTTTAAGATTTAGCACAGTTAAAAGCACTAATAATAAAAATAATAAAAAATAAATACTAAAATTTCTAATACTCAGTAGAATTAATTGAATTAGTTGAACTTTTATTATATCAAATTGTAAAAAGAAAATATTCAAAATTGTGTTCTCAGCTTATGATACATCTGGATTAATTAATGATCCTTAATCCATTGTCGCGCGCGAAGGATTTCGGGTCACATTCGGAATTAATTAAATAAATAGTTGGGCTTCCAATTCCGGATGCCTCTGGAGACCATCAGGTTTTCCCAACTTTGCAAATACTTCAGTAATTAATCCTCGAAAATTAGCCAATTAAAGGAATTTTTAATGGCAAATGATTCAGATATCTACAGCAGGGGACAATGAGACATTCTTCGGAAAAGAAATTAAATTTCATCAAAACAATCAATTTCTTCATCCAGATTAACTGTACAGTTGAATTCAATGCTACATATTCGAGGAAGTACATATTAAGAAGTATTAAAAGATTAATTTAAAAACAAATTCAATGGAATATTAGATAGTCTTTGAATTATCGTTGCAGTGAAAGCTAACTCATCACTTTAAAATTTCTACAATTAATTGCTAATTAATTTGTTGATTATTTTATCAACCATAATCCTTCCTCATCAAACACTCCAAGATATTTAAAAACAATAATCCTTTCACTAATCAGATAACATAGCTAAAAAAAGTATTTGTGTGCCACAATAACCATTATAAGCAAAATAAACATAAAAAGACCACCCAATTAATTTCCTTTTCTTTGACTTGCAGGATCATAACCTTCACACACACGAAATAAAATTCGGAAAGAAATGAAATCAATAAAAATATTGTTTATTTTCAATTTTACTCGTGTAATTAAGGTAAATGAGTACTTCCAAAGAAAATACTAGTTTTAGATACAGCCAACTGTAATTATATTATCGTATACTATCGTCATAAAAATAATATATCTGTATATTATGTCATAAAATTACATGTGCGATAATCAGACGCTATCCTTGGTAACTATGGTGAAAGTTAACACTACTTTCAAAATATGTTGAAAATAAAAGTTAAAATAATAAATTGCAAAATTGACAATAAAACAACTAAGAAAATAATAACACTATAAATACTTAATGTATATAGAAATAAAATTTTGATTAAAATATGACTATGAAATAGTTCTAGTGTTAATCCATCAAATATATATTTATATATATAACTTACCACCAAATTGTATTATAACCCTTCCTTAGTGAACGTTCTTGGTGTCTACCATAACAATTATAAGTTATACAAATGTGTCTAACATATTTTGTTTATCTCATGACGACATCTTGCTGTTTGAGAAATCTGGGCAGTAAGGTTTTTGTTTCATCCAAGTTGAGGATTTTGCCAGCAAGGGGATAAAGATCCCTTTTCATCTACGTTAAAGGGTTTGCCAGAAAGTGGATAAAGATCCGTTTCATCCACGTTGAGGAGTTTGCCAGCAAGGGGATAAAGTTACATTTCATCCAGGTTGAGGGATATTCCAGCAAGGAGTCCATCGTGGAGAACCTTGATTGTCAGTCCGCGCAATCGTTACCAGGACAGGGAAGGACCTCATCCCATGGAATGGATTCCAGAACTTTAGAACTAGCACATTCTCAATTTCATTTCTTCATAATCATGTCGACTTTTCGAATCTGGCCTTCGCTGGAGATCGCGTTTGTTGCGATTGATTTCCTTTATCTCAGTATTCCACCTCTTAGGTCTCGATCTTGGAGATACCTTTCCATTTTTTGTTTCTTTCTGAATTCTACCTTTACAGCCCATTCTCGTTCTTTCATTTTCTGAGTTCAAGTTTTTTACATTACGGTTTCTTCCTCTAACTACTAACTCCCGATTCCGGTTTTTTTTCTTTCTCAGTCTTTGTCCTTTCTCACTCACTTATCCTCTAAGAATTCTTTTGATCATTTTCGATTATTGTTAGGATTCAATCCTTAGAATCCACCAATAACTCATTGTCTTAAGAGGTTTCTATGCCAATGTAACCTAGGCAAGATGGCCTGCTTTTTCAGGGATAAATGTTATTTTTTCACGCACAAGGTACCATCTGGAGAAACTCAGATAGGTACTCCCCACATCTCATAAATTTTTCTCTCCTCACTTCTTTTGCTGCCTGTATCCCTAATCATAAATATGGTCGACTGTCATCTATTAGGTGATCAACATGTCATAAGACTTAAGGACCTTTGCTGACAAACATCCACATTATTATGTAACAATATTGTCAGACCAGCTGCTACATAAACTTTTTTATCTAGCTAAAGCGAAACGCCCTAACTGGAGGATGGCCATTATCTGTCACTTTTTCGAAAGGAAACCACTTCATCTTTAATTATCGGCGAGAAGCAAATGCAATCCCCTGATCATAGGTTATCGCCGACAGTAAACGGCATTGCGTTGATTTTACCCGTATTCGTCAAGGGGGATGGGATTGAACGCTTACACTAAGAACATACACAGCCATAATACGAGGTAAATAAAAATCAATCATAATCTCTCATTAATCATAAAATGGTTATAACATAAAATTCTTTTATTAAAACATAAAAAGGAAAATAAATTATAAAATAATTAAAATATATTTTGAACACGACATTTTAAAAATGTCAAAATTAATTCTTTTTTAAGTCGACAGTTTCATGGTATGTTTCTCGTAAAATAAATACTTTTTGATTTAACTCTAGTGATAACTTCCTTATTTGTAATCCCCTTAGTTTTTATAGTTGAATATTTCATTCAGTCTCTTTTTAGAAAAATGATGCGAATTGTGAGAAAGTAGGTGAATATCTCATTGTGATAGTTGTTTTCAAAGAACCTTTGAGTGAAAAAAGAATAATGTTGTGTTATTTTTATTTTTGTTAGTGATATTTCAAAACCACATCACTGTTAGTTGTAGATTCAATGCAGATAAAATATAATACACCCAAAACGACACTCTTAAAAAGAGGATTTTAAGAAATATAAATTTGAAATGTATAATCAGTTTCAAATATTTTTGAAACCTTAGATAACCACAACACAGAAAGATTGGGGATTATACGATAAATATAATCGCCATATTAATATAAGGTAGGTTGTTTCATTTTATTATTATAGGATAAATAAAATGAAACAATCTATCTTACCATCTGTGAAAGTAAATATTTGTATCTTTATCTTGAATCTTGATATCATTTTGTCATTGCAAACAAAATCTAACGATGTTGTTGTCAGGAAATCCAGTTGTAAATAAGAATTTACAGAGTAAATAATTGAATTTCTTTTTAAAAAAGTAGTTTTTTTCTTTTATGAGCTTACAATGTTTCATTTCTTAATAGAAAACATTTTATTCAAGAAAACTATGTGATAGGATGGTGTATTTGAAATTTATAATAGAGATATAGAATTTAATTCAGTAAAACTCAGAGAAGCGCTATTTTCTTAAAAATATATTAAAACATTTACTTTTTTTCTAAACATACATGAATGAATTTAATGTAAAAATTTCTACATAGATTAAATTGTAACAAACAGTTTTACAGAACACATACACACACAAAAAAAACAAAAAAAAAACCAGAAGTTCCTCGACGTTATCCTATACCTCTTGTCTCTTTAGAGAACTTTTCAGGACAAAATTAAGTCATCATATAAGTCACGTATATTAGTGATTAATTATCTAACACCAAAGGGAAAGTCTGGGAGACAATCGAGGATGTCTGGGAAAAATTTAGTGAAAAACTCACAAAGAAGCTACTGCCAATTTTAGATTAAAAGAACTAGACACGATTGCCTTTGTAGAACATCTGGCCAAAATAGGAATTTTGAACTCTGATACACATATATATGTTTTATGTAAGACAGCGACAATGAATAAAGGTCAATGTACTTGTTTGCTTAGGACTGCACTCTCAACTCAGCGGTCTGATGACCAATTGGCTAGCACTCTGGTCGTTAGTACCACAGGCTTCACGTTCGAATTCTGACTGTGATGTATGTTTGTTAGTGGTTCGGAATCCACTTTAAACTGTAGGTCCTGGTCTAATTAGCTTAAAAGTGTACACAAAATGACCGCAGGGCGACAAACAAAACAAAACCTAATTTACAACAGAATGATGATTTGTGTACTCTTTACTGGAGGGCCAGAAAAACATGTCCTGATTACATGGACCTTTATTATGGTGCTTCTAGCTTTTAAATTTTTATTCTTAGAACACATAACTTGTGGGCCTGAATGGTCGAGTGGCTAGCGCTCTGGCTCTCGGTACCACAGGTTTCAGGTTCCATGAGTCCAGGCGGTCTAGATTAGATATCTACCAAATCAGGGATAAGTAGCAGCAACAATATTTAACTTGTTTTTAACTTGTTTTTAAGGCCTTTCGGTCACTTTTGTTAAGAATGTCTGGTCTTTCCCTTTTTGTGATTTTGATTTGTTTATAAATTCTTTTGTTTTGGCCAAAGTTGTATGGATTGTATTCTAATAAAGTCATAGGAAACAACAATAACAACAGATCTCAGAATGAAACCCCAGTTTAATTGAAACAAGAATATTAGACCTACAAAATTTTTAATTCTTTTTAGTAATAATGTTTAATAATATCATATCTCAAGTTAACCAATTTGGTTTTGCAATAAATCAACATCTAATATATAATATTCATAAAAGTAAAAAAAAAAAAAAAAAGCTTTGAGCAATTTTAGTTTTCTAATCTACTGAAAAATATATATATTTTTTTAAAAATATGAATTTTTACATTTCTTCTAATGCAATGCACGTGTTACATTTTTTGAAAATACATCAAAGAATAAAAGCAAATTGATAACCATCTTTCAGTATGTAAAAAAACAATAATTGAATCATGACAAGATTATAATAAAATAAAAAAAAAGAATTTTTCTCAAAATGTGTTATTTGCAGTGAATCATTTTATTCTTTAAAAAAATAAAAATAATAATTTTAAATAAAGTAGAAGAAAGTAAGAAAAATTACCGAAAGAATCACTGGAAAAATGGAAGGGTGAATTATATTTTTAAGTCAGAAAATAAATGCATGGGCCAGAAAAATTTTGCAACGCAATTTATTTATAGTTTTTCCATTAAAAGTAAACAATTGTTGTTGTCAATGTTTCATATATAGTTTAAGAACGATGACGGACTATATCGATCTTAGAAGAGATTTTACGAAAAAAATCAATATGAACCACGATAAAAAAAATAAAGTAAGATATGAAATATTTCTGAATTCTTTATGAATAGTTTTAAAACTAAAATTTCATAAATATTTGAAATTATGATGACTTCTACGTCAAGTTCCCGAGTCAGAAATACTATGAGTCTTTCAAAATCATCGATTTAAGGAAACAAATTTTATTTTCAAAATTATAAATGTGATATAACTTACTAAGAACAATTCTTTTTCATCACATTTTCTTTTTTGTTGAAAGTATTTACTGTAGTATGTTACTGTAGTTGAAATTCCACTGTACTAACTAAGATGAATTTAAAAATATTTCTTCACATGGAAAGCTCATAAACACTATTTGGACACTTAAAAATCGCTATTACACCTAAATTAGCAGCCAAACGGCTATTGTCAAATTTTATTCCTTAAATTGCTTTTACGCCAAAATTTATCGCTTTATCGCCAAATGTCACTGCCAAATTCACTTAGCTAAATTTTGTTTTTATGAAAAAAAAAAAAAAATCATAAACCATAATAGAAACAAATGAAATAATATATTAAATATTTCTGAATTCTTTTGATCAATTTTAAAACTTAAATTTCAAAAATAATAAAATTATGAAGGGTTTTTTTTTTGAAGTTTCGAGACAAAAATCAATGAGTTTTTCAAACTCATCGATTAAAGAGACACAAATTTTATTTGCAAAATTGTCGGATTGATAAACAGAATACAACAAAATAATATTAATTATAATATAAAAAATAAAGTAATAATATGAAAAATCCTTTTCCATCTTTTTTTTTTTGTTGTTGAAGGCATTTAGTTAACTTAGGTCGAAATTCCATTGTACTAACTAAGAAGAATTTTAAAATATTCCGTTACATGGGAAGCTTATAAACACTCTTTGGACACTTAAAAATCGCTATTAAGCCAACTTTAGCAACCAAACAGCTATAAAGTGAAATTTTATACCTTAATTTGCTTTTACGCCCAATTTTAACGTTTCAACGTCAAATATTATCATTATCCTGCCAAAACTTTATTCCTGCAATGCTTTTACGCGAAAATTTATCACGTTATGGTCAAATTTTTTCACTAAGCTAAATCTTATTTTCTTGGAAGAATTTTTATCAAAAAAATCAAAAGGAACTATAATAAAAACAAATAAAGTAAGATATTAAATATTTCTGAATTCTATATGAATAGTTTTAAAACTAAAATTTCATAAATATTTGAAATTATGATGATTTCTACGTCAAGTTCCAGAGTCAGAAATACATAAGTCTTTCAAAATCATCGATTAAAGGGAAACAAATTTTATTTTCGAAATTATAGAAGTGATATAACTTACTAAGAACAATTCTTTTTCATCACATTTTCTTTTGTTGAAATTTTATTTACTGTAGTTGAAATTCCACTGTACTAACTAAGATGAATTTAAAAATATTTCATCACATGGAAAGCTTATAAACACTCTTTGAACAGTTGAAAATCGCTATTACGCCAACATAAGCAGCCAAACAGCTTAAAGTGAAGTTTTATTCCTTAAATTGCTTTTACGCCAATTTTTATCGTTTGAACGCCACATATTATCACTATCTTGCCAAAATATTTTTATTAATTATTTAATTAAACTATTTTTATGAAAAAAATTACATCAACCAAAATAAAAACAAATAGTTTCTTAATTATGATTAGTTTTAAAATTTAAATTAAAAACATATTTGAAATTATGATGATTTCTTCCTAAGTTTCAGAGACAGAAATAAATGAGTCTTTCAAAAGAATCGATTAAAGGAAACAATTTTTTTTTTTTCAAAATTATCAAATTGATATAACATACTAAAAGCAGTCCTTTTTTTTATATGTTCTTTTTGTTGAAAGCATTTAGTTTACTTTAGTTGAAATTACACTGCACTAACTAAGAAGATTTTTAAAATATTCTGACACATGGGAAACTCATAAACACCCTCTGAACATTTAAAATTCGCTGTTACGCCAATAGTAGCAGCCAAACAGCTATTAAGTCAAATTTTATTCCTTAAATTCCTTTTAGGCCAAATTTTATTTTTTAACGCCAAATATTATCAATATCTTGCCAAAATTGTATTCCTGAAATGCTTTTACGCCAAAATTTATCGCTTTATCACAAAAATTTTCACTAGGCTAAATTGTATTTTCTTGAAAGTGTTTTTATGAAAAAATCATGAATATGAACATAATAAAAACAAATAAAGTAAGATATTAAATATTTCTGAATTTTTTATGATTAGTTTTAAAACTTAAAACTTAAATTTCCTAAAGTTTCCAAGACAGAAATGTATGAGTCTTTCAAAATCATTGATTAAAGGGAAAAAAATTTTATTTTCAAAATTATCGAAGTGCTAAACAGAATACAACTAAGAACAATCCTTTTTCATCATATTTTTTATCGTTGAAAGCATTTAGTTTACTTAAGTCGAAATTCCGCTGCACTAATTAAGAAGAATTTTAAAATATTCCTTCACATGGGAAGCTCATAAACACTATTTGGACCCTTAAAAATCATTATTATGTCATCATTAGCAGCTAAACAACTATTAAGTCAAATTTTTTTTCTTAAATTGCTTTTACGCCAAATTTTATCGATTTAACCCAAATTTTATCACTATACTGCCAAAATTTTATTCCTGAAATGCTTTTACGTCAAAATGTATTGCTTTATCGTCAAATGTTTTCACTAAGCTAAATTTTATTTTTTTAAAGTGTTTTTATGGAAAAAAAAAAAATATCAACCATAATAAAAACAAATAAGTTTTTTAATTCCTTATGATTAGTTTAAAAATAATTTAAGTTTCATAAATATTTGAAATTATAATGATTTCTACCTGAAGTTTCTGAGACGTTTTTTTCAAACTCATCGATTAAACGGAAACAAATTTTTAGTTTCAAAATTATCGAAGTGATATAACAAACTAAAAACAGTCCTTTTTCATCACATTTTCTTTTTGATGAAGATATTTATAATACTTTAGTTGAAATTCCACTGTACTAACTACGAAGAATTTTAAAATATTCCCTCACATGGAAAGCCCATAAACACACTTTGGACACTTAAAATCTGCAACCATAAAACACGATCCTCACTTATTTATTCATTGGTTTAAATAATCAAGAGCAATTATGAGAACACGTTTTTCAACATCGGTTCGGTGATTAGCAGTTTTTTCTTCTTACGCATTGAAAAGTTTTACGCTAATTAACCGCAACAGCTTGTCAGTAAAAACAAATTCCTTGAGAATATCTTGAGAATACTGATACAGGGAAAAAAACAACGAAGCCAAAGTGTTTTAATTAGAAATATATCAGGATAGAGAGTTTGGTATCTAATGCCTGTCATCTATCATTTGTGCTGTGACGTATAGATAATTTCAAAAATTAATGACTTCATTTAGCAAACTATTAATTTTGTCTCCGAGTGTTCGATTAAATCTTTAAACATGTGTATCATCTCAGAAAAGTTTCCTCAAAAGAGTAAAATAAACCGCAAACGCTTTTGAGAATTTTGAAACGCTATTTTGCTTACATTGTAAAGTGAAGTATTAAAATTGCTAATTCTTTAATGCTTTTTCATCATTTATTCTAAAGCAATGCAGAAATGCTTTACACCGTAAAACATATTATTCATTTCTAATTTAAGGCATTGATTTGTTGTAGGTTAGAATAATAATAAGTGGCCTCTACATTGCGTAGGATTAAGGAAATGTTGAAATATAATTTCTGTAGTCCCTGTACTTGGAGCCCGATGACCTATGACTAGCTTTTGGTGCTTCAACATTCTGGTTCGAGCCACCGATGATGACATGGTTGTTTGTAGTGGTTCCGAATTCACTTTACACCGTAGATGAGTGTGCGAAGTGTTGACAGCCCTACGCTTTAAAAAAGAAAACATCTCATGTCTCTGAATCTGCCAGTTGGCACAGGTCCTTGGCCTACCATAGGGCTGTAGTGCCGGGAGTTAGTTATTCCTTTTCATTAAATTTTTCATTATAAACTTCATCATGTTGTTCGTTTATTTTATTGCCAACATATAAACATACGAAAACGTGCTAAAGTGACTTTATATATTTAATATTTAGGAATTGATGTAAATCTGGAAATATAAGATGTCTCAACGCCAGGCTTATTCACTTCTAAGAGGAGTAGGGCATACCTACATAACTCGGAATCACACAGCAATATAGGGTGGGGACTACTTTTAAGAATCTAATAGAGTATATTGAAATGAAAAGAATGTAAGTGAAATGTCATGTAAGTGAATACGCAGCTTATCAATAAATATACATCAACAAAGATAACATGATCAACAATAATAAAATTATCCATGAATGCAACGTTGTTTTCATGTAGAATCATCCTGTCGCTGCAGAGAGAAAATGCTATATTGAGCTAAATCAGCTATAGCTCGCGATCCACCCTTGGACTGTTCTGTATCAAAATCGCAGCCTTTGTCTGAAATCCGTGTCGTTCCTTCACGATTCGTGATTGGTTTGGTTTGTCTCTCTAAGATAATTTTGTGCACACATTTAGGCCTAATTAGACAGGGACCTGCAGTTTAACGTGGATTCAGAAACCCTAACGAACGTCTATGCCACCACCAGAATTCGAACCTTAAACCTGCGATGCCAAAGGACAAAGCACTAGTCAATTGTCCATCAGGCCGCACACGATTCATGAAGAGGGGTTGGCTCGATACCCGACAAACGATGGCGTGATAAATCTGTAAACGGAATGTCCTATAAACTTGATTAGAAGGGGACGAACCCCAAGCGATGGCAGTGGAAATTTTTGTCCAAAAATAGTGCCATAACGTAGGTGCAGTGTAGAAGACCCTTCGAGCTTCGCCCTTGTTGACACTGAATGTGCTACTTCTTTGCTGTTTTACTTTCGAATGACATCAGATTTCGGAATGTTGTTAAGTTAAAATGGCCAGTATTCGAAAATAATAATGGAATTATAAGTATAACATTGCAAGCAACAGAACACAACACAAAAAAAGACGTTATAACTGAAATTTCACAATATTAAACTATTTTAAATAATTATTTACAACAATGAACTTCTCCTTAGTAAATTATGTTTTTGTTTTAAAAATTTAGTACCATTGTTGAGTGTTAGTGAAATAAGGCAGTAATGCGTCTGTTAATATTTTTGGCTAGTCAATGTGGTTGTAATATTTTATTTAAAAAAATAAAAGGCAAAAAGACATGAAAAACTAGACTTGGGAACACAGTAAAAGTGGAGACTTTTGAGGAAAAAACACGTGGTTCTATATAATAATGACAAGGTTTGGAACAACAACATAAATTGTGTGCTCAGGAAAACGAAACCGGATTATTAATGTAAAAAAAAAAAAAAATACAAGTTTCTTCAGACATATTGATTTATAAGAAAAGTCGAGTTTTCACCAGACAAGACTGAATTAGTTTACAAGTTACTTTTGTTTCTGATAGTGCTGTCCCTGTAAAGACAAAAGTGGATTCTCCAGACGATAGTTCATATCCCGGAAGAGCAAAACTTTTCAATAAACTTTTCTTACTACAATAGAATATTTTATAAATAATGATATTTTATAAGAACATCTTAGTTACTTCACACCCACACCCCATCCACAAAACCAACCAATCATACCTCAATATATATATATATTTCGATGAAATATGATTAAGAAAATATATAATAAAAAGTTTTCTTTTCAAAATTTGCTATAAAAGTTGTGGGAAAACTAGGTATATACTTTCTAAAAGTGAAAATTTAATAACACAATGTTTTATGGTATTTTGAATAATAAATTGTTCAGACGTCGGACACAGTGTATAAAAATATTGTTCAAAAGTAATAAAAAAATGCTCTGAAAGGAATTTTACTATGTAATAAAAGATAAGATAGACTTTCAAATCAGCATTATTACTAACAAAATTAACCTCCTATGGATAAAATAATTATTAATAAAAATTATGCATGAAATGAATAAAAAAAAAATGAATATATATATATATATAGCCTATTCAATAGCAAAAATATTGTTGTTGGTATGACTTTAGCATGAAATGCCATAAAAAATGAAAAAGAATATTTATAGATTCCCCTAGAATACAAATTATTTAATGTTTACTGTAGGAATACAAATATGGCCAACAATTACCAACAACATTATCCTTCTATGGATAAAATAATTATAGCATAAAATGAATAAAATTTATGCCTATTCAACACAAGAATATTGCTGCTTGAATGAGTATAGAGCATGTGATGATGCAGATCAAAATTGATAAATACGAATAATAGAAAAAATAATAGAATTATAATATAAATAAATATAATTCAAAGCGATGTTTTAATCACAATATTATATTGTTTTAAATAATTATTTACAACAATGAACATCACCTTAGTAAACTAGGTCTTTGTTTTAAAAATTTAGTAACATCGTTGTATGTGGGAGTGAGATAGTCTATGTTGGTTGTAATATTTTACTTCACAAATTAAGAAGCTAAATGGACATTAAAAAAAAAAAAGTGCACAAGGGAACACAATAAAGTGCAGGCTTTTGAGTAAAGAACAAGTGGTGCTATATAATAATCATAAAGTTCAGAACAACAACATAAATTGCTTCCTCAGAAAACGAAACAGGATTATTCAAGAAAAAATATACAAGATTCTTCAGACATATTGATTTATAAGAAAAGTCGAGTTTTCACCAGACAAGACTGAATTAGTTTACAAGTTACTTTTGTTTCTGATAGTGCTGTCCCCGTAAAGACAAAAGTGGATTTTCGACGATATTTCATATCCCGGAAGAGCAAAACTTTTCAATAAACTTTTCTTACTACAATAGAATATTTTATAAATAATGATATTTTATAAGAACTTCTTAGTTACTTCACACCCACATCCCATCCACAAAACCAACCAATCATACCCCAATATATATATATATAGTTCGATGAAATATGATTAAGAAAATCTATAATAAAAAGTTTTCCTTCTCAAAATTTACTGTAAAAGTTGAGGGAAAAGACTAGGTTTATATTTTCTAAAAGTGAAAATGTAATAACACAATGTTTTATGGTGTTTTTGAATTATAAATTGTTCTGACGTCGGCCGCAGTGTATTGAAAAATATTTATTAAAAGTACTAAAAATTGCTCTGAATGGAATTCTGATATGTAATAAAAGATAAGATAGACTTGTTAAATCAGCATTATTACTAACAAAGTGATCTTCCTAAGGATAAAATAATTATTAGCATGAATTGAATAAAAATTATGCCTATTCAACACAAAAATATTGTTGCTGAAATAAATTTAGAGTATGTGCTAGAAGAAATGAAAAAAAACAATTCTATTTACAGTTTACATTAGGAATACAAGTATGGCCCACAGTTATCAACCACATTATCTTCAGCATTATTACTAACAACATTATCCTCCTATGGATAAAAAGTAATTATTAGCATGAAATGAATAAAAATAGCTTTTTTATACATAATATTTATTAAAATTTCTTTTACTATGTGTTAATAAACTATGTAACTAAATAATTAAATATTGTAAAAATTTTTAATAAATCGTCTGTTAAAAGCAAAGACAAATTTATTTCAAAGTAAAAATGAATTTTTTGAGAAGAAAAAAAATCGTTTGAATAGTTCTATAATCTAAGATTGCTGTTACAAGCTTTGTTCTTGCATTAAATTTTAAATTTTATGGGTCTCATGTACATCGGGCTCAGCCAATTATATATTTATTTTATTTTATTTTACTTATTTTTTATTTATATATATATATATATATATTTTTTGCATTTTGTAAATAAAAGTAAACGGAAAATGTTAATTGCTGTGAAGTAGAAGTAAGAAGATAGATGAACTAGCAAGGCTTGCAGTTTCAACAGAAAGCGTTCACTTTATATCATATTTTTAAATATAATGATAAAATGCGTGGTTAGGTGATATGACATGAAAGCCATATGAATTTATTTCTTAAATCTAAGGAATATTACTTCTAAAATAAATTTTTAGTTATTAATTATATATATGTATCTGAATATTTCTGATATTAATGAAGTTATTGTTTTGAATATTTGTTATTAATAGTATTATTATTTTGAATATTTGTTATTAATGATGTTATTATTATGAATGTTTCTCTTATTAATGAAGAAGAAATAAAAAAAATAGAACTCTACCTCTAGCGAAATAAACCTCTTATTATTTTGAATGTTTCTGCTATTAATGATGTTATTATTCTGAATATTTCTGTTATTATTCTAAAAGTTTGTTATTAAGGATGTATTATTCTGAAAATCGTTGCCATTATTGATGTTTCTATTCAGAACATTTCTGCCATCAATGTTGTTATTATCCCGAATGTTTCTGCTAATAATGAAAAAAAATCAAAATATCGAAGTCTACTTGAAGCGAATCTCTTCAAGTGAAATAATACCGATTTTGAATAAAGTTCCAAAAAATATGTAGTAAACTGAATTCTCATATTTTTTTGGTTTGCACCTTGCCTGTTTTTGGAATTTTAATGATCTAACATTTTGATTTGTTAAATTATTTTAAGGCATTAATTACTGATTTTTTAAATTTCATAATTTTTGAGTAACATTTATTTACATTTCCTTTAACATAAATCTTGTTAATACGATGTAATGAAATTAAACAATTTCTCAAAATATAAATAATAATGATTTTATTCTTATTATATATCAAGAATTATTTTTAATTAATTCTTTAATGAAATTTTCATTAATATAGTTATCGTCTATTTTTTATAAATGATGCTTCATAAAATAAACAAATTATAAAATATAAATACAAATAAATTATTCAATAATCTTTTTGAATTCAGATTAACAGTGTGGGACTGTCTGATTTCATTAAAGTTAATTATTCATTCTCAGAACTTTATTCTCTGTTCTAAATTCTGAAAATGTTTAAATGAAACTGAAATGAAAGTTTTTGATACTTAAAACGTTATTAAGTTTCCTAAAACATTTGAAGTCTTTGCAAAGCGCAATTCAAGATGAGAGGCTCGAGCTTTGAAATCTTGATTAAAAATATTCACTTTAGAGATAATTTTTTTTTCTTCTATTTTTGAACGAGATCTTCAATTCATTACTTATTCAAAACAAAGAGCAGCTGAAAAATATAGTTTTTCTTTCCTCCAAATTTTATGTTTATATTTTCATTTTATTACTTCATTCATTATTCAAATTCAGAAGAACAATCTACAATCTTTTTGGCATCCTCGAACACACACATAAGAAGTGTAAAAATAACATGCGTCGAAAAGAAGAAATTTTGACTCCTGGTGTTAATATGTGTTGGTCATTTGTATTCGCACAAGAGATAGTTTGTTTTTGTTTTATTTTTGATTCTTTTTTTTTTTTGTTTTTTTGGATGAGTGATTTTAGAAATATAATATATTCCTCGACAGATTCGAATAAATATTGATTTACAACGCTTGAAAAAGTTTGTCTTTCAATTCGATGATTTTAAGTCGTCTGTTATTAGTATCAATAATAGAATTTGTTTTTTATCGAATCTTGAGTTTAAAATTTTTTTCATCAAAACCTGAGATAATTTAAAAAATGAGGATTATCGTTTTTCTTTAATACAAATGATACACACGAAGAAGAATTCCCCTATATTAATTAAATAAATATTTGGTACAATTTGGTAAATAAGAAATTTATTAATACTTTAAGTAGCTTAGTATAGCTATGCATTAAAAATAATAAGTTTTGATATTTCTATCATAAATGCTTATAATTTTTTTCTATTTGAATTCAAAAATTACTTTGTTGGTTAATAGTACTATATTAATTAATCTGAAAATGTTAATGTTAAACTTGCTGGATTAAGACGTGAAAAATGAATGAGCTGTAGTAATTTTAGCTATGCTGTGGTCCCTACATATGAGCCTACCTATGCTTTGCATAGGTAGGCTCATATGTAGGGACCATAAATGAAAAGATCATAAATTTCTAAAATGTTTTAAAATATTATCTATAAAAAGAAGTAATAGAGGAATCAGTTTAATCTGTGCAATAATCTAGCGAAAAATACGTAATATTCAGTAAATGCTTATATTTAGTGTTTTTTTTTTTCGGTTGAAGTATATTTGTTTCTTATCTATAGACTTTTTGCTATGTGCAGGGTGATTATAATTAAAGTCCCACTTTCAAAATACTGTAAAAAAAGAACGACTCTTCACAATGAGTTCAAATTAACTGAAGTTACGGCATCAAAAAGGTTTCATAGTGCCTTAATAGATGGCGCCGTAAAGAAAATAAAGGAAATGAATTCGGCTACCAGTGATATTTTGAATCGAAATTAGAACGTATTAGGTATGAGTTGCACATAAAACCAACTGCAGTGTTCAACGTGCTTGATTGTTTCGGTTTTGATGGAAAAAAGGACTTCCAAATCATTCAGCAGTTGTGACACTGTGAAAAGCCCACCCACCGAGGCGAGATCATTCCAAATTGAATGGGAAAAATCGATGCAACTTTTTTAGGATTTTTTTGTATCATACCGTTTCCCCCTTCTTCAAGTATCTTCAGTTCAAATTTGAACTCATTGTGATGAGTGCTTCTCTTTTACAGCATTTTGAATGTGGGACTTTAATTATAATCACCCTGTATTTCAAATGATTTAGTAATAAGAAATAAGGGCCTGAATAGCCTAGTGGCTAACGTTCTGGCACTCGGTACCACATGTTTTGAGTTCACATCTGGATGTTTGTAATGGTTCAAAATCCAGTTTAAACCGTAGGTTCCGGTCTAACATGATCGTAGAGTGTTTGGGGGTATTACTACTCCGCGTCCGTAGCTTATCTTCAAGCTAAACGCACCTCCTGGTTAGTGCTAAGGGACTATCTTTGCTTTAAGGCATCAAAGACAACTGTCTAAGTACTTGGCAGCTGCATTAGAACAAAAAAAGTAATAAGAAATAAAAATAATTTTGGAGGATATTAATTTTTAATTAATTTTAAGTGTAAACATGAAATGAAAAATTTAACAGAGAATATCATCAATGTACTATTAAATGGTAAAAAAAAGACATGTTTTGGGACCCCTACTTTTGCTTCACCCTGAAAATCATCGCAACCCCATTAAAACACTGAGGAGACGCATCAAGGCACTCTTTATGTGCCATAGACGAGGCGTTTTATATAAATAAAACGAGTGCCCCATTCTGCCACCAAAGGCAGGCTTCAACTGCGGAAATAAAAGCGCCAATGATAGCGTCGTAAACCATGCGTTATGACGTCACTGGCCAATCGACTCCGGACACATGTCTGCCCGCAAGAGATCCTCAATATACTGGAAAAAGGAAGAAAAAAATAAGCAAACAAGAAAAAAGTAAGTCTATTAAAAAGCATCGGCGAGCGAGAAAAAGTGGACTCGAGCATTAAAAAGTTACGACGGAGCTGTAAAAGTTGGACCTCCGCATTTGAGGTTAAAAGTTTATTTTAGACTTCGGCCCAACTTTTATTATTTTTAAGGATTGAAAAATATTGTTCTCTTCTTTTTTTTTAAGCCCTAGCGATTAAAATAAGATGTCGTTAGACATCGAATGAAAAGTTTCTCGATCGAATTGAATTTTGTCATGCAAGTGTTTTAGTGACCTTGGTAGAAATCCGAACTTCTTATTACACTATGTCGACCCTTTACCCATATCATTGTAAATTAGAAAGATGCATCCTTTTTGGATCCTTTTTAGATAGATTGCATCCTTTTTGGATTCTTTTTAGAAAGATTGCGTCCTTTTTTGGATCCCTTTTAGACAGATTGCATCCTTTGTATACATATTGCATACTTTTTGATTCTTTTAAGAAAGATTGTATCCTTTTTGGATCCTTTTTAGTTTTAGAAAGATTGCATCCTTTTTGGATGATGTCTTTCCAATTTGCAATAAAATATACGAATCAGAATATCTCGGATTAATCCATAACAAAAAAATGAAGGCAAGAAATAAAAATAAAAGTAATAAAAAAATGTATGATAGATGCCAATTTTAAAACACCATTTTTGATTAAAACTTATAGAGTCTGCGTCCAAACCTTGTATTTGACGTGATAATAAAGGAATTTCAGCCTTTTTGTGACTTACTACTATTACTATTACTAAATTAATATATTTATTGTCATTTACTTTTTTGTTACTACTATTACTATTACTAAATTAATATATTTATTGTTAGTCCTTACCTCTGCAGAAGTCTTAAGTCCTTCGAGAAGATAAACAATAAAATATTTATAGAAGAACTACAAAATAATTAGTCCAGAATTATGTTACATGTGACGAAAATACAGTGAGTGTAAAAAGTATTCGTACAGTACGACAATTGATTTAAAATATATCCGTTCATAAAAATTATAAGCATAAATTCCATTTTAATTAATTATAAATATATAATAGAACATATTTTCACTAGTTTCATGTGAAATTGACACAAAAATAATTTTATACATGAATAAATATTTACAAAACTGAAACAATCCAACATCTTGTGTAAAAAGTATTCGTACACTAAAAGAAATGCAAATTTTTTTTAGTTATTTTGTGATTGGTTTAGCCATGATGATGTAGTTAATTGACGTCATCTTGTAAATTACTTAACAGGTTCTTCAGTGGAAATTTTAATGTAGTGAGAAACTAGAAATTCTGTAATGGGTCGTAAAAGTAAAGAAACAAGTGTTTACGAAAGAGAACTGATTTTAAAGATCCGTAAAAATGGTAAATAGTACAACAAGATTTCTGATCTGGTCGGTAGACCCGTTCAACTGTGCAGTCAATCATAAAAAGTTTGCTGCCACTGGAAAGGTTCAAAACAGTTCTCGTACTGGGCGACCAAGTCTATTGACATCATCTGACAGATGGTTTCTGGTACGTTCATTAAAGAAGGATCCCAAAATAAGAGCTCCTACATTAACATCAGAACTATAGAACATGGGAACAGCAGTCTCCGTAAGTACTGTTCGGAATTGCATGCAGAAATGAAGGTTTCCATGGCCGTGTTGTGAGACAAAAATCCTTTGTTAGTGAGAAGAATCTGAAGCTACGATTGTCTTTCGCCAAGCAATATGTTAATGAAAGTCCAGATTTCTGGAAAAAGATTATCTTTACAGACGAAAGTAAATACAACATATTTGGATCGGATGGGAGACGAATGGTATGGAGAAAGCGCAATACAGAAATGCATCCTAAGAATCTAGTGCCAACAGTGAAACATTGGGGTGGAAGTCTGCTTGTTTGGAGTTGTATGAGTGCTTCTGGGGTGGGCAAATTAGTCTTTATTAAAAGAATTATGAATCATCAACTTTATATTGACATTTTAAAAAATAATTTAGGATTTAGTGCAACAAAAATGGGTTTGAATGGTAATTACGTTTTCATGCATGATAACGACCCCAAGCACACAGCCCGAAACACAAGGCTCTGGTTACTATATAATACCTCAAAGTTCATGAAATTTTCTCCTCAATCGCCGGACCTCAACCCCATCGAGAATTTATGGGACGTTCTTGATAAAATATTAGATGCAGACGTATTTCTAATAAAAATGATTTGGAATCGGCTCTTAATCAAGAATGGGACGCCATATCTAGCTCAATAACAGCAAAATTAGTGGAATCGATGCCAAAGAGACTCAAGGCAGTTATTCGAGCTAAAGGATATCCTACAAGGTATTAGCTGAAATATTATGATTGTATTGACCAATATATGCCTGATGTACGAATACTTTTTAAGCCACAAGATGTTTGATTGTTTCGGTTTTGTAAATATTTATTCATGTATAAAATTATTTTTGTGTCATTTTCACATGAAACTAGTGAAAATATGTTCTATTATACATTTATAATTAATTAAAATGGAATTTATGCTTATAATTTTTAAACGGATATATTTTAAATCAATTGTCGTACTGTACGAATACTTTTACACTCACTGTATTCATGCAATCAGATTTGATTCCGGAAGGTACAGCTAAAGACTAAAGACTACAGACTAAAGACCAGAAGTTACAGCTCCACCTTTTCTGTTAGCTCCGCAAATTCAAGAAAATGTTCTTATAAAACTTTTTATTTATTTCGAAGTTAAATGATAAGTAATTTACTAAAATTTCAAGATAAATTGTTTCTTTACATTTTTCAATATTCGAGGAATAATAACCCTCGTCATTCACGTCTCTCTCATTTAATCTTTCAGAAAAAGTGTTAGTGTAACTATAAAATGATTTTTTTTTCATATGTGAGAAAGCACTAAGGATACTAGATTTCTCTGAAATTGGCATTATTTTGGAAAGCGTGAGCAAGTACTACTGTATCCAAAAATAAGACAAATTTTATATGTAAAATTCCCGGGGATTATGAAATTAAAATTTTTTTTAATTTTTAGGTTGCTGCCACTGCCTTGACATCTGTGTGAAATTTGTGTGGTTTTGTGAGACGCTAAAACTGATTCCGGTGATTTTTGAAAATGTCTGAATTAAATGAGCAAAGAACTCGCGTTAAATTTTGTTTGCGGAAACGTTTCGAATGTTACAGAAGACATTCGGTGAGCATTTTATATCGGGAAAGAAATGTTTAGAAGTGCTATAAACAGTTTAAAGCAGGCAGAGAACACGAAGAGCCCTCTGGTCGTCCATCAACCTCAGCCGGCGAAGATCATGTCCAAAACATGAAAGAAAACCGTCGATTTACAATTGCAGATGATGCTGGAATTTCAAAAGGATCGATCAATTTTATTTTAAAAGATGTTTTGGGCGCCAAACGCGATCGGTACCAAAACACTGAATGTGTCAGCTCACACTGCTTTGATTTTTCGTGACGTTTTAGCCTAAAATGAAACCCATATCATTCCACAACCACCGTATTCACACCGTGCGACTTCTGGCTATTCGTTAAACTCAAAAGATGATTCCGGGGACACCGATTTTAATCGATTGAAGAGATTTAACGTGAATCGCCTCTCACTTTGAAGGCCATCTAGTCCAATGACTTTTTAACATGCATTGAGGATTGAAAAAAAAGTTGGCATAAGTGCATTGTGTCCGAAGGGATTACTTTGAAGGCGAAGAGATAAATTTCGAAGAATAAATAAAGAGTTTTTGAAAAAAAAATTGGTCTTACTTTTTGGGTGCATTAGTAAAGTTACACAGAATAATGAATCGAATTATATTAATAATCCGATAATATGATGATTATAAGTGGTCTAAAAATCTTTTTTTTGGTTGGGGGGGGGGGGAGGTATCAGTACTTGATAATTGTTACATTTGCAATGAAATTCAGCAAGAAACAGAACAAATTTTCTGTATAAGAACTAAATTAACTGAAAAGGTTTTTGTGGCAGTAATGGGATTACATTTTTCAACATGATGGATAGGAACAAAAGTACTCCACTCATCGAATTGGAGACCAAAAAATCATTCTGTCGATATCTTCAAAGTTTTTTAAAACCAGTGCACTTTTATTATTTAAAAAAAAAAATAAAGGGCCCTTTTCCTAAAATAACCTTTCTTTGTTGTATTTAAGGGATCTTTCTGCTTTATTTAACAGCATTTAGTCGATAGAATGATTGCAAAGGGATATTTTTTTTTTCTATTTTTGCCTTGTCATGTCGTTCTTCATCTAGAAAAAAGAAAAATGAAAGAAAAGAGATCCTTTATTCACCTTTGTCGACTTTTTCACATCAAGAAGAAAAATAATAAAAAATGAAAAAGAAAAGAAGGAATAGAAGAGGGGAAAAATAGGCGAAAAGAGAAACGGAAAGCACAGAATGGGTGATTGAAAAGTCGAATGGGGGCTGTTCTTTGGGCGGTGTTATCAGGGTGAAACAGCGGCAGAACAACACGTGATGTTATGAATTGTGCAAAAAATAAAATAAATAAATAAAAATGTCGTGCATTTTCGATTCCTTTGGTTGTCGAAAACATGCCATCCAGGACTTCCACGAAATTAATCGATTCCCTTGAATCGATATGACAACTGCCTCAACATGGCGAATATCACACGGTTGCAGGTAAGGCCGCCTTTCCAATAAAATAAATTTTTAGTAGGACAAAACGCTGTTAGGTTTTGAATTTTTTTTTTATGAGAATATTTTTCGCTCCGTGGCATCAATTGATTAAATAAAGTTTTTCGATAAATAGAAAAATAAAACCTCAAATACAGAAGGTCAAATCATTTGAATTCTGCTGTCGTGTTTCGAATATTCTAAATGTATTTTCAGTATTAATCGTCACTTTAAATGTCAAGAATATTTTTTGACCGTTTTTATGCCTTTGTGGGAATATACTTATTATGTTCGAGTGGCTAACACTCTGGCACTCGTTACCAATGTATCGGGTTCGAATCCGGCGGTGCCATGGATGTTTGTAGTGGTTCGAACACTTTAAGCTGTAGGTGCCGGTCTCATATAACCTTAGAGCTTCATAAAATCCAATCAGACTTTTCTAACCCCCATCATTCCCAAACTGTAAAGGGCAAATATTTGATTTTTTAATTCTCATAACATTATTCTTAAAAATTGAAATTTTGTTCTCGAAATAAAATCATGCCCAAGCAATGTCGATATTTAAATTTAATAATATGCTACGAACTAAAGTCTTTTTAACTTTTTTTATCATTGTATTTGAGAAGGAAATTTTTTATATAATTATATATCTATAAATATTTTATAACGTATAAAAAATTATTTACTAATATTCAGCAAAGACAAAATAATGTTTTTTCAGAATGTTTTTTCCAACGATTTGCAAAGAAAGAATGTTATGTTGCCATTCAGACAAACAAAAAAATATCTCAGTTCATTCAATTACAATACGTCATAATTAATACTATTGAAAATTAATATTAGAAGAAAGCATTATAATTTCTGAAGTACGAGTAAGTACTGTAAAAAATTTGTATCAAATATATTTACTTTCTATCCAGATAAAATGTTTACTCCAAATTAGTAATATTAAGTTATTTTTATAAAAAAAAAAAAAAAATCGTACCAGGGATGTGATCGGCAGAACCCCGTAAAAAGAAAAACATCTGACGTCCGAAGTCTGACATTAGCCAGACGACCATGGACTACAAGAGGGTTGTTATTCCATTGATGATGATGTTGATGAACAATTATTGATAACTTATTAAAGGCATAATGGTAACTAACTAGAAAAGGAAATGATAATAATTCATCAAATAAAACTGACGATTTATTAAATCATAGTAAAGAAAGATGCAATCCACATAAATGTCAAACGAACCAAATTAAAAACCCAATTTTAAGACTACATAATGGAAAACTAAAAATATTTATAGAAATGCATTTATTTAAAAAAAAAAAAATAGCCGGTTACCACTTAGAAAAAATAACTTTTTGTAAAAGAACCGAATTATATTGATAATCCGACATTATGATGATTACAAGGGGTCTAAAAATTTCTTTTTTGGAGCGGAGGGGATGTATCAACACTTGATAATTGTTACATTTGCAATAAAATTCAGCAAATGAACTGAACAAAATTTCTGTACAGACTAAAACGAATTAACAGAAAAGGTTTTTGTGGCAGTAATGGGATTACATTTTTCAACATGATGGATAGGAACAAAAAATACTTCACTTATCGAAATGGAGACCAAAAAAATCATTCTGTCAATATCTTCAAAGTTTTTTAAAACCAGTACACTTTTATTATATATAAAAAAAAGTAAATAAAGGGCCTCTTTCCTAAAATAACATTTCTTTGTTGTATTTAAGGGATCTTTCTGCTTTATTTAACAGCATTTAGTCGATAGAATGATTGCAAAAGGGTTATTTTTTCATTTTTGCCTTGTCATGTCGTTCTTCATCTAGAAAAAATGAAAAAAAAAAGAGAAAAAATGAAAAGAAAAGAGATCCTTTATTCACCTTTGTCGACTTTTTCACATCAAGAAGAAAAATAATAAAAAGAAAAAGAAAAGAAGAATAGAAGCGGGAAAAAATAGGCGAAAAGAAATAACGGAAGGCAAAGAATCGGTGATTGAAAAGTCGAATGGGGGACTGTTCTTTTGGGCGGTGTTATCAGGGAGAAACAGCGGCAGAACAACACGTGATGTTATGAATTGTGCAAAAAAATAAATAAATAAAAATGTCATGCATTTTTGATTCCTTTGGTTGTCGAAAACATGCCATCCAGGACTTCCACGAAATTAATCGATTCCCTGAATCGATATGACAACTGCCCCAACATGGCGATTATCACACGGTTGCAGGTAGGGCCGCCTTTCCAATAAAATAAATGTTGAGTAGGACAAAAGATTGTTGGGTTTTTGAATTTTGTTTTATTTTATTTATGAGAATATTTTTCGCTCCGTGGCATCACTTGATTAAATAAAGTTTTTGTATAAATTGAAAAATAAAACCGCAAAGACAAAAGTTCAATCATTTGAATTCTTCTGTCGAACAACATTCTGAATGTATTCTCAGAATTAAACGTTACTTTAAATGTTCAAGAATATTTTTTGACCGTTTTAATACCTATGGGAGAAAATATTTATTACTATTATTTTTTAATTCTCATAATATTGTTCTTAAAACTTGAAATTTTGTTCTCGAAATAAAATAATGGCCAAACAATGTTAAAATTTAAATTTATTAATACTTTATTAAAGGAAGTCTAATTTTCTAATGATATAGTGGAGTCCCAATGGCCGAGTGTCTAGTGCTTTGGCACTCGGTGCCACAGGTTTCGGGTTCGAGTTCCGGCGGTTCCATGGATGTTTGTTGTGGCTCGAAATCTACTTTAAGCCGTAGGTCCCGGTCGTATGTGATTGTAAGAGCGTCGCGGAGCCAATCAGACCTCTTCTCACCCACATCATTCCCAAACTGTAATGGGGAAACTCAGCTCTAGGCACAGTGATGTGGTGTGGTGTAGTAGTGGTATATTGGTAGATAGTAAAAAAATTTTCAAAGAAAATTGCTCAAAAATATCAAACGAACCGAATTAAAAATCTTTTATTACTACACAATATTTTTGTTGTCGTGTCCCTCATGGAAGGTGTGAAAGGGGTGCAGCTTCTGTTCTGATGGAGCCCCGTAGGTAGAAGTCTGACTTCTGCTCCGTGTAGCACTTACAGCCATAGGAGACCGGGAACTACGGCTTAAAGAGGATTCCGAACCACTAAAAACATCCAGGCCCCGATTACTAAGCAATGGAAAAGTAAAAAATATGTGTATTTATTAAATATATATACATATATATATTGACAAAGAATATTTTTTATAACTATGCTTTTTATAACAATTACACAGAATAATGAATCAAATTATATTAATAATCCGATAATATGAGGATTATAAGAGTCTAAAAAATTCTTTTTTTTTGGAGGGTGGGGGTGGGGAGGTATCAGTACTTTATAATTGTTACATTTTCAATGAAATTCAGCAAGGAAATGAACAAAATTTCTGTTTAAGAACTAAAACGAATTAACAGAAAGGTTTTTGTGGCAGTAATGGGATTACATTTTTCAACATTGATGGATAGGAACAGAAAGTACTCCACTCATCGAATTGGAGACCAAAAAATCATTCTGTCGATATCTTCAAAGTTTTTTAAAACCAGTGCACTTTTATTATATATAAAAAAAATAAAGGGCATCTTTCCTAAAATAACCTTTCTTTGTTGTATTTAAGGGATCTTTCTGCTTTATTTAACAGCATTTAGTCGATAGAATGATTGCAAAGGGTTATTTTTTTCTATTTTTTTGCCGTTCTTCATCTAGAAATAAAAAAACTAAAAAAAATGAAATAAAAGAGATCCTTTATTCACCTTTGTCGACTTTTTCACATCAAGAAAAATAATAAAAAAAAAAAAAAAAAAGGAAAAGAAAAGACGGAATAGAAGCAGGTAAAAATAGGCGAAAAGAAAAAAAGGAAGGCTCAGAATGGGTGATTGAAAAGTCGAATGGAGGGCTGCTGTTTTTGGGCGGTGTTATCAGGGAGAAACAGCGGCAGAACAACACGTGATGTTATGAATTGTGCAAAAAAAAAAAAATAAATAAATAAAAAATGTCGTGCATTTTCGATTCCTTTCGTTGTCGAAAACATGCCATCCAGGACTTCCACGAAATTAATCGATTCTCTTGAATCGATATGACAACTGCCCCAACATGACGATTATCACACGGTTGCAGGTAAGGACGCCTTTCAATAAAATAAATGTTCAGTGGGACAAAATGCTGTTAGGGGTTTTTGGAATTTCTTTTTAACGAGAATATTTTTCGCTCCGTGGCATCACTAGATTAAATAAAGTATTTCGATAAATAGAAAAATAAAGACGCTAAGACAAAAGGTTAAATCATTTGAATTCTTCTATCGAAGTAGTCTTGTTCTAACATTCTAAATGTATTTTTCAGTATTATACGTCACTTTAAATGTTCAAGAATATTTTTGAACATTTTAATGCCTATGGGGGAAATATTTATTAAGATTTTTTTAACTCTCCTAAAACTTCTTAGAAATTGAAATTTTGTTCTCGAAACAAAATAATGGCCAATTAATGTTGATATTTAAATTTAATAACATGCTACGAACTAAAGTCTTTGTAACTTTTTATCATTGTATTTAAGGCGGAAAATTTTTTATATAATTATATATCTATAAATATCTTACAACATATAAAACATTATTTACTAACATTCAGTTAAGAAAAAGTAATGTTTTTTGAAAATGCTTTTTCCTACGATTTGCGAAAAAGAATGTTATGTTGCCATTCAGACAAATAAAAAATATTTCCATTGCTTCAATTACAATACGCACTAATTAATATTATTAAAAATTAATATTAGAAGAGAGCATTATAAGTTTTTAAGTAAGTACTGTAAAAAATTTGTATCAAATATATTTATCTTTTATCCAGATAAAATGTTTACTTCAAATTAATAATATTAAGATATTTTTAACAAAAAAAAAAAATCGTACCAGGCCTTTGATTGGCCAGTAACTAGAAAATTACAATTTTTGTATTTTATTTAGACGTGCTAAGGACAGGGTCTGATGGCCGTGCGACTGGCGTTCGGTATTTACAAACATTTAATAATTTTAGATTTTAAAAGCATTTATAAATTTCAGTTGGAATTATTAGTATTTTGTAACTAATTTATTTGAAAGGAATCTAATATAAACTTTTTCAATAAACATCTTTTACACTTTTATTATTACTTGATATTTCTAATTATTTTATTCCCTGCCATTTTATTCATGATAAAAATTAAATTATTTAATGTAGATCACAATGAACTATACAAATGCATTTATTATTGTTTCAATTTTAAAGGCATTTATGTATTTCAGTAATAATTTTATTACTTTATATTAGATTCCTTGTAATAATAAATTAGTCACGAAACTTTTCAATAAATATTTTTTTAGATTATCATTACCTGAACATTTTTTAAGCTAATTTTTCATTAATATTTCGCCTCCTTTTGCAATTATTTATTTAAAAAAAAGATTATTAGAAATTATATTACTATAATTAGCTTCCATAAAACATCAAAATATAAAATTCAAGATGAATGAAATACGAAAAACTACAAATATTATTCAAGAATTCGAATAATCCTACAAAAAGAGTTAATTAAAATTTTTTTCAAATGAAATTTATTTTTAGAATAAATATAATTTAATTCGATTGATAATTATCAAAATTCAATTAAATTTTTGTTGAAATTATTAGTAGCAATTCTTTTTTAATGTATGGCATTGGGATAAAAATATTACAAAATTCTTATGGGTAGAATTACGACAAAAAATGGCAATTTTTGAAGAAAATGCTAAAATAAAAAAAGATATTAATCAAAATACTTTTATTTTATTTTTTTTTCTGGATCTCTGATACCGAGATTGCTTTCAGTTATTTTATTTTTTTGGAAAAGAACATATGCTTATTTTTTAAAGATACTACAACAAATATAAGACAACTATTATTTTGATATAAACTTTTTTTTTATTACTTCAGTGTCTCTTATGAATAAAACGAATTACTTTCAAATTTTTTTGAAAATCTTTTACCAATTTTGTATGCTGCAGACAACATAACCTTGGGGGATTTAAAAATTTTGAGAAAAAAAAAAACCTTTTATTTATTTCAATATAAAAAATATCAGAGATTATCATCCAATTTCCTGCGATAAATTTTTCCAACAAATATTTTCTCAAAGAAATATTAAAATTTTTTATTTGTCAGCTTTTCTATACATATCTTTTTGTGACACATTTCCTACTTATAAACAGATAGGGAGTATTTCCTCAGAAAAGTATTAAAATATAATGAAGATTCAATCGTTATTCAGACATAGTACATTAGAAGATCACAATAAATTACAAATATCTATAAATATACCATGCTTCCACCTACACACTGGACTGCCTGATGGCCAATTGCCTAGCGTTCTGGCCGTTGGTATCACAGGCTTCAAATTCGAATTCTGGCGGTGACATGTATGCTTATTAGGGATTCTGAATCCACGTTAAACTGTAGGTCCCGGTTTAATTAGCCTAAAATGGGGAACAAAAATGACCGTAGAGCTACAAATAAATCTACTTACGCACTGGCAGGAGCGCCCCGGTGACGTACAAGTTAAATGGTCAGTTGACCTACAAACTCTCACCTGGAGAGGAAGTATATTTCGCGCATCCTGCCCATATCTGCGTCCCGGTATTGGTATAATATAGAAGTGCAATTCTTTCTAAAATATATAATTATGTGTCTTCAAATGTGCAAAATATTGTAGTATGTCTCTAATTGTATGTGTGTGGTTTTGTGCGTGTGTCAATAAAGCTGTGAGTTCTCCAACCTGTGCCTCAAGTATCTCAACCCAACCACACCCAGTTACCCAACCTTCACACTGCATAAGCTAATTATATCTTAAATTTAGCATTGAAAAATGTTTGTAGAAAGAATTTGTTTCCCATACTAATTTTTAATACTGTTTTCTTTTCATTTTCTTTATTCCTTCAAGAACTGTGATTCACAAGATTGGAATAGAGAGCCTTTCAAAATTTGACACTTTAATGGTGGATGGACACAACTTCGGCGTGACAATATCATGCCTTAAAACGCAGGAGCGTTTGTGATGTTCTGCATCTTGCCTCCCGAATCGGACTACCCGGTGGTAATTTTCCGGGTTTTCTCCACACGATGAGCAAATGCGGGGTAGTTCCGCTTAAAAGTCATCCCAAAAACGCAACGTCCTACCGTCCAACGTCCCCCTCCTACAACGTCAAGGAGCCAAGTCAGACTTCTACCTACGAGTGCTCCGTTACAACAGAACTGTTACTTCCCCCTTTCAATCTATCGATTGCGATAACGTATGTAAAAGCTTTTCGCATCGATTCCTGCTTGGTGAGAGTTTTCCAGCTTTTCACTCATGCGAGTCAATATGGAGAAATTTTAACATTTTCCCAGAAGGCAATATCCTCCTCCGATCGCTTGTGGATAAGATGTCAGGGGTATGAATAAGTGAAACGTGAGTTCCCCTGATACTTTATAAATATACTGCAGGAGAATAACAGACCATCATTTTGGATTCTGCAATGGAAAGAACCTGGAAAACTTCCTTCGTTGTTGAGTCCTAATGTCAATGAAGACCCTTATTACAATCCTTTCCGAATCTAAACTGTGACAGTAAGGTAGTATCCCCGGATGCATTAAAATGTAAATCATCTTTGAATTTACAAAGATTTGTGAACAGGCATAAATAATAATAAAAAAATTGATTAAGTTAAACCATCTAACTAATAAATTTTTCTTTTGTTACCATAAAAATAGGTTTAAATTCCAAGGCACTTATTAAGTCAATGTAATGCTAAGAATCAAATTCTTTATTCACTGTTATCAAATATTGACATATTAGTTATTTTCCCATATATTATATACATATTAATATGTAACTCGGTGTCACAGGTTTCGGATTCGATTCCCGGCGGTTGCATGGATGTTTGTAGTGGTTCGGAATCCACTTTAAACCGCACGTCCCGGTCTAATATGACTGCAGAGCATTGAGCAACCGTAAAAAGAAAACATCTATTTCGAAATCTGCCAATAGGCAGACAGCCATAACCACCATAGGGCAGTTGCGATAATGAAGAAATGACTATCACATACATACACACACACACACACTAAATCCAGAAAATTTTATATTTTAAGGTGTAATTTACTTTAAATTTTATGAAATTCTGAATATCTTTATAGAAGTAAATTTCTGTATTTAATGTTTTTTTTTTCTTTCTAATGCAGCTGGCAAACACTTAGACAGCTTGGTCTTGGATGTCTTAAGGCAAGCGCTGCACAGACGTTACTCACTTTGCATTACCCAGGGGGCGCGTATAACTTTATGGTAAGCCACGGAGTAACAATGCCCCCGCAACGCTCTACGATATTATTAGTACCGGGACCTACGGTTTAAAGTGGATTCCGAAAAACTACAAACTTCCATGGGACCGCCGGGATTCGAACCCGAAACCTGTGGTACCGAGCGCCAGAGCGCTAGGCACTCGGCCATTCAGTTCCCTCTATATTTAATATAAAACTTTATATATAAAGAAGAAGAATGTATTAATATTTATTATTATTAATGTAGTAATATATGCATATAAATGAAAAAAAAATCGATTTCTTTTGAGCCTCCAGTTACAGTTAGAACATGCAGTCCGTGGCTTCATAACCCCCTGCATTCCTGCTGCGGGATTCGAATCTTTTTTCTTTTGCAAGCTGTTAACTTTAACAGAAGTAGTCTTATATAATTATCAACTGATTTTATATAAGGTTATAGTTAAAACAATTTAATGTCAATTTCTTTGCTTTCTTGATTTTACTCAATTTGAAACAACAAATGTATTAATGTATTAATATATGTATTTTTATATGTTTGGGACTAATCCTCAGTATCCAGCAGTGCGGACATCCCATGAGTAATCTACTCATGGATGGAAGGAAAGGGGGCAGCTTCTGTTGGGATGGAGCACCCGTACGTAGAAGTCTCACTTGTCTCCATGACACTCTTGCAGTCATATGAGACCAGGACCTACGGCATAAAGAAGATTCCGAATCATTACAAACATTCATGGCACCACCGGGACTCGATCCCGAAACCTGGGCCACTGAGTGCCAGAGCGCTAGACATTCGGTCATTCAGGACAATTTTTATTTCTAATATAATTATTAATGTATTCATTGCATAAACGTTTTACTTTGGAAATTGATTATTAATCGTTTGGCATAAATCCATGACTTTAATTTTTTAATTTGAACACATTTTTTCTTGTAGTTGAATGTAAATTTATTTATAAAGATTTATATTCAACACAGAAGAATACTTTCGTAAAGATATTAAAAATTATTGAAACTTTAAAGTAATTACTGGTAAGTACCCAGTAATAAGTATAACATTTCCTGAATTCAGTGTGCGTGTGCTAGTCATTTCCACACGTACACAGCCAGAAACTCGTTCAAAGATTTTGAACCCGAATCATTGCTTTGATGCGTTCCCTACTTTCCCTACTAAATGTTTTAAACATGGACCCGAATGATATTCTTTCCATGCGGCACTCAATGACCGAAATTTCTCTCCGTTAAATGGCATCAGACTCGAAACAGACGATTTTATTCCGCGGCTTCATGTGCGTTCGCATGCCCAACGCGAGAACTTTGGATAGTTCTTCAGAAAAGTTTTGCGCACCCTGATATCTCGGATTAGAGAGAGAATCTTCCTCCAAAACATAACATAAAGAAGCATATGGATAGGAAAAAGAACCTATTCAGGTATCTGAACTGAGGAAATTAGATTTCTTATGTTTCAAGACATGGGCGATAGAGGGTTTCTTGAAAATATTCGAAATAAACCTTGACTCTACATTTTTTTCTACAGGATTTGTTTGGATTATATAGAATTTTATATTCATTAAAAATGTTAATTAAATTGAAATGTGAAATAATGTAAGAAATGAATCAATCACTGAAGTTCAAAAGGCAGAAATTCGTTAATTATATTGAAATAACTAAAAAATGAGTGTGTTTATTAATTTTAATATAAAAAAATTTTAAATTAAACTGATTTTTCTATTTAAAATTTAACTTTAAAGGTTTTTGGATTGCATTTGATATGAAAAGTTATGTATTACATGAAGATAGAGCCCTGTGTTGCGTAACTTTATGATATTTACAGCAATGCGGTGCCACGGTTGTTTGTAGTGGTTCGGAATCCAGTTTTAACCTAGGTCCTAGTCTAATAGGATCGTATAGCGTTAGGCGTAGGGCTGAAAACTTACCCCCGTAAATGCAAAGCAAGTCCTGTTTTGAAATCTGTTAATAGGCAGATGGCCTTAGCCCACCATGTTGCTGTTGCGCCAATGAATAAGAATATATTAATATATGTATATATATTAATGAAAAAATTCGATTTTTTTGTATCTCCAGTATTATGTTACAGTCAGAATATGCAGCCAATGGCCACATAATCCTGCATCCCTGCTGTGGGAATCGAATCCTCGTTCTTTTTTCAAGCTGCTAGAGCTCTCTGATACTGTAACAGACTTAGTCTTATTTAATTATGCCATAAGCAAGGGCTCACCCGCTGTTATTCATTTTGTACTACTCAGAGGGCACGTGTAGCTTGAAGATAGGCTACAGGGCGCGAGTAACACTACCTCATTCTTTTTCAAGCTGCTAGCAATCATTGCACCTCTAACAGAGGTAATCTTATCCAATTATGAATTGAATTTATATAAGGTTATATTTAAAACAATTTAATTTTTTTTTCTTTCTTGATTTAACTCGATTCGTAATAACAAATGTATGTTGTAATATGCAATGTATTACGTAATATTATGTATTTTTATATGTTGGTTGTTCTAATGCAACTGGCAATACAGAAACTGTTACTATTTATGCCATAAGCAAGGACTGCCATAAGCAAGGAAACCTTAATTTGTATATGTAATATTGCGTAGTTGTTAATGCAGGAGTATTATGATTGCATAAACGTTTTACTATACACATTAAGTTTAATCGTTTTATCAAAATTCCATGTCTAAAGACATGGATTTTTGATAAACGATTAAATTTTGGATTTTATTTAATATTTATATTCAAGCATTTTTTTCTTTGCAGATGAAAGCCAATTATTTATAAAAATTATATTCAATACAGATGTGCTCATTTCTGTTTCCTTTCGTAGAGGCATTAACAATTGCTGAAATCTTGAAGTAGAATGATGGCATCTACCAGCAGGACAATGGGAGGTGTCATACAGCTCGCAGTGTATGTGCGTGGTTCGAAGAGCACCAGGATGAGTTTACCGTACTCTCTTGGCCAGCTAACTCACCGTATTAAACCCAATCGAGAATCTGTGGGACCACCTCGATCGGGCTGTTCGCTATGGATCCTCAACCGCGTAATCTAGAGCAGCTGGCCACGGCACTGGAGTCGTCATGGCTCAACATGCCAGTGAACACCTTCAGAAACCTAATTGACTCTCTTCCTGCACGTCTCGCAGCGGTCCGCTCTGCCAAAGGTGGCTATTCTAGCTTTTGACAGGTGGTCACATTAATGTCACTGGAGTGTGTATATTCAATACCGAAGTGCATATTGTAGTTTACTTTCGTAAAGACATTTAAAAGTGCTGAAACCTTAAAGTCATAAGTACACCTTAAAGAAGTATAACTGGATTTTCCCGATTCAGTGTGCGTGTGATAGTCATTTCCACACGTACACAGTTTGAATCACGTTCAAAAGATTTTGAACCCGAATCATTGCTTTGATGCTTTCCCTACTAAATGTTTTAAACATGGACCCGAATGATATTCTTTCCATGCGGCACTCAATGACCGAAATTTCTCTCCGTTAAATGGCATCAGACTCGAAACAGACGATTTTATTCCGCGGCTTTATGTGTGTTCACATACCCATCGCGAAAACTTTGGATAGTTCTTCAGAATAGTTTTGCGTACCCAGATATTTAGGATTAGAGAGAATCTTCCTCGAAACATAACATAAGGAAGAAACAGGGAGCATATGGATAGTAAAAGGAAACCTATTCAGGTATCTGAACGGAGGAAATTACATTTCTTATGTTTCGAAACATTGGCGGTGGATGGTTTCTTGAAAATATTCAGAAATAAAACTTGTCTCTTACTTTTTTTTTTACTAGATTTTTCTGGATTATATCGAATTTTATATTTATTAAGAATGTAACTCAAATTGAATTGAAATTTGTAAAAAAATGTAAGAATGAATTATTGTTTTTAAAAGCAGAAATTTAATAATTATATTGAAATGTCTGAAAAAGGAGTAAGTGTTTTTATATATTTTAATAAAAAATAAATTTTTTTCTATTTAAAATTTAACTTCAAAGCTTTTAGGAATGCATTTGATATAGAAAGTTATGTATTACTTGCAGATATGAACTTGTGTTGCCTAACTTTATGATGTTTACAGCAATGCGGTGCCATGGATGTTTGTAGTGGTTCGGGATTCCGTTTCAACCTAAGTCCAGGTCCAGGTCCAATATGACCGTAGAGCGTTAGGCGTAGGGCTGAAAATCTGACCCCATACAAAACAAAACAAGTCTTGTTTTGAAATCTGCAGATAGGGCGATGACCCTAGCCCACCATGGGGCTGTTGCGCCAATGAAGAATTTATTTATTAATATATATATATATATATATTAAGGAAAAAGTCGATTTCTTTTTGTGTCTCCAGTGTCATGTTACAGTCAGGAATATGCAGCACATGGCTTCATAATACTGCATCCCTGCTGCGGGAACTGAATCCTCCGTTTTTGCAAGCAGCTAGCGCTCTCTGCTACTGTAACACAGGTAGTCTTATACAGTTATCAACTGAATTTAGATAAGGTTATAGTTAAAACAATTAAATTAAGAAAGAAAAAATGGAACGAATTAAACTCAGTTAATAATAACAAATATATTAATTTACTGAGGGATTATGTATTATTACGAATTTTTACTTGTAATATGTAATTATTAATGTATTATTGCTGTTTATAATTTACTATACAAATTAAATATTACTCTTTTAACCTAAATACATGTCTTTACTTATTTAATTTTTTAATTCGAACATATTTTTTTCTTTCAGATGAATGTCAATTTATTTATAAAGATTTATATTCAAAACAGAAATTTACTTTCGAAAATACATTCAGATTGCTGAACTCTTAAATGAATAAGTATAGCTTAAAAAAGTATAACCTATTCTGGAATCAGTGTGCGTGTGATATTCATTTCAGCACGTACACAGTCTGAAACACGTTCAAAGATTTTGAACCCGAATCATTGCTTTGCTTGCGTTCCCTACTTTCCCTACTAAATGTTTTAAACATGGACCCGATTGATATTCTTTCCATGCGGCACTCAATGACCGAATTTCCCTCCGTTAAATGGCATCCAACTCGAAACAGACGATTTTATTCCGCGGTTCTATGTGTGTTCGCATGCCCGTCGCGAGAAACTTTGGATAGTTCTTCAGAAAAGTTTTGCGTACCCAGATATCTTAGATTAGAAAGAATCTTCCTTCAAGACATAACATAAGAGAGAAAAGTGCGCATATGGATAGGAAAAAGAACCTATTCAGGTATCTTAACAGAGGAAATTAGATTTCAAGACGTTGGCGATAGATGGTTTCTTGAAAATATTCGAAATAAATCTTGGCTCTACATTTTTTTTTTTTTACAGGATTTGTTTGGATTATATAGAATTTTATATTTATTAAAAAACGTAAATTAAATGGAAATGTGGGAAATAATGTAAGAAGAAATCACTGAAGTTCATAAGGCAGAAATTTGTGAATTATATTGAAATGTCTGAAAAACTGACTAAGTGTTTTTATTTATTTTAATATAAAAATAAATTTTTCTATTTGAAATTTAATTTCACAGCTTTTAGGAATGCATTTGATATGGAAAGTTTTGTATTACTAGCATATATGATCATCTGTTGCATAACTTTATGCGTAGGCGTAGGGCTGAAAACCTTACACGGTAAAAACAAAACAAGTCCTGTTTCGAAATCTACCAGTAGGTAGATGGCCTTATCCCACCATGGAGTTTTTGCGTCAATGAAGAAGAATATATTAATATATGTATGCTATATAAATGAAAAAAAAATCGATTTAATTTGTGTGATGTTACAGTCAGAATATGCAGCCCGTGACATCATCATCCTGCATCCCTGCTGCGGGAACTGAATCCTCCGTTTTTTGCAAGCAGCTAGCGCTCTCTGCTACTGTAACAGAGGTAGTCTTATACAGTTATCAACTGAATTTATATAAGGTTATAGTTAAAACAATTTAATTTTTTTAATTCTTGATTTACCTTAATTCATAACAACAAATACAGATTATAATTGAAGTCTCACTTTCAAAATGCTGTAAAAAAAGGACCATTTCTCACAAGTTCAAATTTTAATTCAAGATACTTGAAGAAAGGAGAAACTGTATGGCATCAAAAAAGTTCTACCGATTTTCACTTCGAATTTAGTATCACCTCGCCGTGGTGGATGGGCTTTCCACTAACAGTTTCACAATTGTTGAATAACTTGGAAGTCATATTTTACGTCAAAAAACCGAAACAATCAAGCCCATGGAACATTACAGTTGGTTTAATTTGCAACTCATGTCAAATACGTTGTCATTTCGATTCAAAATATCAGTAGCAGCCGAATTCCCTTTCTTTATGCCGTTTAAAGCGCCGGTCTATTTACATACTTTGGAACTTATTAATGCCGTTTCTTTTTCCCCATCTTCAAGTATCCTTTTTCAAGTATCCTCGTTCACTCATCGTGACGAGTGTTCTTTTTTTTTTACAGCATTTTGAAAATGGGATTTTAACTATAATCATCCGGTATATTAATGTATTATGTATTTTATATATAATATTATGTAATTATTAATGTATTATCGTTAAAGACGTTTTATTATACAAATTAAGTATTAATCGTTTAGCATAAACTCATATGTTTACTTGTTTAATTTTTTTTTAACTCGAACACATTTTTCTTGCACTTAAAATTTCAATTTATTTATAAGGACTTATATTGAATACAGAAGTTTACTTCTTTAAAGACATTAAGAATTGCTGAAACTTTAAAGTAATAAGTACACCTTAAAGAAGTATAGCATATTTCCTGGATTCAATGTGCGTGTGATAGTCATTTCCACACGTACACAGTCTGAAACAAGTTCAAAGATTTTGAACCCAAATCATTGCTTTGCTACATTTCGCGTTGCCTATTTTCCCACTAAATGTTTTAAACATGGACCCGAAATGATATTCTTTCCATGCGGCACTAAATGACCAAAATTTCCCTCCGTTAAATGGCATCAGACTCGAAACAGACGATTTTATTCCGCAGCTTTATGTGTGTTCGTATGCCCATCGCGAGAACCCTGGATAGTGCTTCCGAAAAGTTCTGCCTACCCTGATATCTCGAATTAGAGAGAATCTTCATCCAAAACATAACGTAAGAAAGAAACAGTGAGCATATGGATAGGAAAAAGAACCTATTCAGGTATCTAAAGTGAGGAAATTACATTTCTTATGTTTCAAGACGTTGGCGATAGATGGTCCCTAGAAAATAGTAGAAATAAACCTTGACTTTTTATTCTAAGATTTTTCTGTATTATAAATAAGATTTTTCTGTAAAGATTTATTGGATTATAAAGATTTATTGAAATTTATATTTATATAAGAATGTAACCCAAATTAAATTAAAATGTGTGAAATAATGTAAGAATGAATTGCTGTAATTCCTAAAGCAGAAATTTGTTAATTACATTGAAATATCTAAAAAATGAATATATTTCTTAATTTTTTTTAAATAAAAAATTTTATTTAAAATTTAACTTCAAAGCTTTTTGGAATGCATTTGATATTAATAATTATGTATTACTTGCAGATATCAACTTGTGTTGCCTAACTTTATGATGTTTACAGCAATGCGGTGCCATGGATGTTTGTAGTGGTTCAGAATTCAGTTTTAACCTAATTTCCGAGGTCCAATATGACCGTAAAGCGTTAGGCGTAGGGCTGAAAATCTGACCCCATACAAACAAAACAAGTCTTGTTTCTAAATCTGCAAATACCTATGATGACCCTACCTACCTCTTCAAATACCTATATGATGACCCTAGCCCACCATGGGGCTGTTTGAATGAAGAATTTATTTATTAATATATGCGCCATATATAAAATTTATTTATTAATATATATATATATATATATATATATATATATATATATATATATATATTAACGAAAAAGTCAATTTCTTTTGTGTCTCCAGTGTCATGTTACAGTCAGAATATGCAGCACAGGGCCTCATAATACTGCATCCCTGCTGCGGGAATCGAATCCTCTTCTTTTTCATAATGTGTGGAACTCTCATACTGTAACAGACGTAGTCTTATTTAATTACAAACTTAATTTCTATAAGGTTAGCGTTAAAACAATTTAATTTTTTACATTTTTTTTTTTCTTTCTTGATTTAACTCGATTCGTGATACTAAACATATTAATGTATTGTGTAATATTATGTATTTATATATGTTGGTAGGTTGTTGTAATGCAACTGGCAATACAGAGACAATTAATCTTTATGAGATAAGCAAGGGCACACAGTTATTACTCACTTAGCACTACACGAGGGGCACGGGTAGCTTGAAGATATGCTACGGACGCGAGTAACACTACCACCACAATGCTCCACGATCCTATTAGACCGGGACCTACAGTTTAAATTGGATTCCGAACCTTCCATGATTCCGACGATTACAGGAATTCGAACCAAACAAACATTCATGGCACCGCAGGGACTCGGACCGGAAACCTGTGGTGCCGAGCTCTAGCCACTCGGCGATCTGGTCCCTTATTTTTAAATGTAATATTAAGTAATTGTTAATGTATTATGATTGCACAAACGTTTCACAATACAAATTAAATATTAATCGTTTATCAAAAATCCATGTTTTTATTTATTTAATATTTTAATTCAAATATTTCTTTTACAGATGAATGTCATTATTTATAAAAAAAATATATTCAATACCAAGTGCACATTGCAGTTTACTTTAGTAAAGACATTAAAAATTGCTGAAAGTAATAAGTACACCTTAAGAAAGTATAACATTTTCTGGATTCCGTGTGCATGTGCATGTGATAGTCACGTACACTGTCAGAAACACGTTCAAAGATTTTGAACCCAAATCATTGCTTTGCCGCGTTCCCTACTTTCCTACTAAATGTTTTAAACAGGGACCCGAATGATATTCTTTCCGTGCGGCACTAAGTGATTGAAATTTCTCACCGTTAAATGGCATCAGACTCGAAACAGACGATTTTTATTCCGCGGCTTTATGAGTGTTCGCATGCCCATTCCGAGGAATTTGGATAGTTCTTCAGAAAAGATATCTCGGATTGGAGAGAATCTTCCTTCAAAGCATAACATAAGAGAGAAAATGCTCATATGTATGCGAAAAAGAATCTATTCAGGTATCAGGAAATTAGATTTCTTATGTTTCAAGACTTTGGCGATAGATGGTTTCTTGGAAAATATTCGAAATAAACCTTGACTCTTTATTTTTTATTTATTTATTTGCAAGATATTTCTGGAATATATAGAAGTTTGTATTTATTAAAAATGTAACTCAAATTGAATTGAAATGTGTGAAATGATATAAAATCATAAAGCAAAAATTTGTTAATTATATTGAAGTAACTTAAAAATGAGTATATATGTATATGAGTATATTGATATGAAAAAAAGAAACATCTTCATGATATGTATTAGTAGCAGATATGACCTTATGTTTACTTTATGTATATGACCTCAACCATGATATTATGGTTGAGGTTTTTTTGCTGCTTAAATTAAAAGCAAAGTTTCTAAATTTTATCGCAATTTTCATGGTATTTTTTTAATTAAATTTAAATTAAGAAAATATCAATGAAAATTGCGATGAAATTCAGAAACTTTTTTTAGAAATAAAGGCTTATTATGATATTAAACTCAAAATTCCATCATTCAAGACGCTACATAGCCTAATTTAATCTTTCCTTAAATAAACTTGGATTTGGTGGCGTTACTTTAATAAATCTTAATGAAAATGTAAATATTTAAAAATCAAATATATGATAAACTAGAAGAAACCACATTTTTTTAATAGCGCCAGTGTAATACATTTTCATTCAATAAAAATATAATGTATAAAACAGTTAATCGAGACATTTGGTTTCTTTTTTAACATTAAATTGCTCATATTGATCATTACTAGAATAATCATTATTATTTGGAAATAAAAAATAAATTTCATTCAAATATTTAAAAAAATAAAAGCAAAATTTCGCATCAACAAAGACTTTGATTTAAAAATAGTGTATTTATTTATAAAATGATCCCAACTTTATCAAAGAATGACATTTCTGATAATATAAAAATATTTTATTTATTTTATGCAGGCGAAATGAAAAAAAAAAAAAAATGTGAATACATAAATACAAAGATTTTAGAATGTAAAAAATAAATTTGGGGCATTTATAATCATACAATATTAGAAACGAATAATAAAGATATTTTTAAAAATTACAAAAATCTACCATGTTCATTAAAAATATATTCTAAAAATTTTAATTAATTTCTTGTACGTAAATATACTGAGATTACAATAAATGAACGAACATTGGGAAATTTTCCAGAAAAAAATCGTTTGACAGTGGTTAAATTAAAAAAAAATTATAAAAATATATCCATTATATTTTTTTATTCCTTACTGAATAAAATTATGTAAATAACTTTCCTGAATATTGCTATATCACTAAAAATGGAAAAATTAAATATTGATAAATAAGGAAAAAGTATTCATAAATTTAATTGACCTAGAAGGTTTTTTTGATGGTACAAATATCAAAAATATAAATATCGATTGTAACTATCAATTCTTATTTATTAAAATAACTATTAAAGTGGTCTCAAATATCGTTTGGTTTCATAATAGAAAAGTCTTTTTCACCGTAGTTGATTCTCAAAAAGAAACATCGATTAACGTTATAAAATTTATTTTTATCCTCTCAATTATGGGTATTGTTTTGCAAAATGGCGTTTTCGTGATTCTTCTTTCACGTTTTTTTTTTTTTTTTTTTTCAATTTCTTACACAAGTTTTTAGTTTCTCTGACGAGCTAATAATTACATCATCAATTAATATTAATGTAGCAGTGTTCTAAATGATCGTATGGTGAAAGTAAAAATAATTTTATTTCAATATGAAAATGAGATTTTTCAAGAAAAGAAAATTGTTTGGCATTCAAAAATATCAAAACGAATTGGAATGAATATCAAAAATATAAATTATTGATTGTAATTTTTAAAATAACTATTAAATTAGACACACTTAAATATCGTTTGGTTTCTTTGTGGAAATATTTGATTTTACTGTCACTTATTTTGAGAAAGAAACAACGGTTAACGTTAGAAAACTTATTTTTATCCATAAAATTACAGGTATTGTTTTCGTGACGCTTTCTTCCACGAGCTTTTATTTTAAATTTCTTCCACGAGCTTTCAAATTTCTTCCACGAGCTTTTATTTTCAATTTATTCCACGAGCTTTTATTTTAAATTTCTTCCACGAGCCTTTTTTTTTTTAATTTCCTTAACGAGCTAATAATTACATAATAAAATAATTAAATAATGCAAATTTGTTCTAAAAGATCGGTCTGGTGAGAGCAAAAAACATTTTTTCAATATGAAAATGAGATTTTTCAAGAAAATGAAATCGTTTGAAATTGAAAAAATATCAAAAATCAAACTTTGGAACGAATATCTAAATGTAAATATCGATTGTAATAATTTTTTTCTTATTTAATAAAATAGCTATGAATCGATTGCATTTAATTATCGTTCGATTTCATTATTGAATAAGTTTATTTTTCACTATGGTTGATTCTCAGACAACAACAACGATTAACGATAAGAAATTATTTTTATAAATTAAAATATAGGTATTGTTCTGCTGAGTGGCATTTTCGTGGTACTTTCTTCCACGAGTTTATTTATTTATTTTTTTAATTTCTTACACGACATTTTTTTTTTTAATTTCTTCCACGATTTTTTTTTCTTTTCGGTTTCTTACACGAGTTTTTTTAAATTTCTTTAACGACCTAATAATTACATCATTAAATAATTAAAATGTAAAATTGTTTTTCAATTCCTTCTATTAGCTCACACTCTTCCTATATATATCTTGTTCACATTTTCAATCGTTCATAAAATACTTTTTATTCATCCACTCAGGTTCAAATGCATTTTTTTTAACTTGCAGTGGATGACACTTGATGTTAATACAGTTTTTAAAATATTAATTCATTCATTAAATTTAATAGATTTCATTTTAGTTTTTTTTTTAGAATTAAGTTGCATATATATCCCAATGGATGGCGCCAGATAAACTTAAAAAAAATGAATGAAAATTATTTATAAAGGACTTTCTGCAGTACAGTGAAAAAAAGTAGGAATTGGGACTTAAATTTTTTTTTTTTTTATATATTACTTTGTTAAAGATCATCTGGTGAGAGCAAAAAAATATTATTTCAATTTGAAAATGATATTTTTCAAGAAAAGAAAATTGTTTGGAATTCAAAAATAATCAAAGCGAATTGAAACGAATATCAAAAATGTAAATATCGTTTGTAATATTGTTTGTTCTTATTCATTAAAAGAACTATTAAATTGTTCGCACCTAAATATTGCTTGATTTCATTATTGAAAAAGTTTATTTTTATGGGTATTGGTAAATTATGGGTATTGTTTTTGCGAAGTGCGTTTTCGTGATTCTTTCTTTTCACGAGCTTTTTTTCTCAATCTCTTTAACGGGCTTTGTTTTAAATTTCTTTAACGAGCTAATAATTACAAATAATTTTGATAATCAAATAGATAATGTAAAATTGTTTTTAAAGTTCGTCTGATGAGAGCAAAAATAATTTTATTTCAATATTTAAAAATGAGATTTTTCAAGAAAAAAAAAATCGTTTGGAATTCAAAAATATCAAAACGAATTGGAACGAATATCAAAAATATAAATATCGATTGTAATAGTGTTTTCTTATTTATTAAAATAGCTATATCAAATTGGTCGCACTTAAATATCATTTGGTTTCATTATTGAAAGTTTATTTTTCACTGTGGTTTATTCTCAGAAAGTAAACAACCATTAACATTCGAAAACTTATTTTTATCCATAAAAATTATGGGTATTCTTTTGAAGAATGCCATTTCCATATCATTTCCTTTCACGAGTTTCGTTTTTTTAATTTCTTGCAAAAAGATTTCGAGCTTTTTTTTTAAAAAGATTTCTTACACGAGCTAATAAATACATAAACAAATAATTAAATAACGTAAAATTGCTCTATATGTTCATCTTGTGAGAGCAAAAATAGTTTTTATTTCAGTGTGAAAATGAGATTTTTCAAGAAAAAGAAAATCGTTTGGAATTCTATATTTTTATTATGTGGAATTTTATTTTTTTTAAGATTGCTGTTATGCGATTTGTTCTATTAAATTCTAAATTTTATTTATAACCTGCACATCGACCCAGTCGATTATATTTTCTTTTGTATTTTTTGTGTTATAATTCAAGTAAATTTGTCCAAGAAACTTATCTAAATTGCCAAACTTAGAATTTTTGTCGACTTCCTTGTCATAAATCACTTCACATATTTTCATTAAAAACTAAGAAAGAAATAATCGTCTACCGAAACTTACTCGTCAAGAACAGCAGTTTATTCTTAGAAAATTGATAGGAAAAACTGGGTTTCAATACTTTCTACAAATTGAAAGAATTTTATTCAATTTTCCCTGAAATTGTCCAATAAGCGATCCATTCTGCTGGGTTACTTCAGCTTTCCACAATTTTTGTATTAATACAATGAACAAAAAGGAATTCACTAAATTCATGATAAATAAGCCAATATTTTACTAAAATGCTGCTCTATTATTGATAAGAGCAAGTTCAACAGCTTTGTCTATGATTATAATATTATGGCACAAAGACTAAAAAAATAAAGTAAGGTTTGGTTTGCCGCACTACGGTACTTTTCTGCACACTTCGGGATAATTAAATTGGGATCTACAGTTTAACGTGGATTCAGAACCATTCACAAATATCCATGGCCCCGGGACTCGAACCCGGAACCTATGTCGCCTGAGCGCCAAAGTGCTAAGCACTCGGTCATTCAGACCCTTACTCAGTGAGTTAAAGAGTACCGTATTTTTCTATATTAAGTTTCATTGTACCATTATTCTGTCATTGAAAGATTTCATTTATATATTTTTAAATTATTTTTTTCCAGTCTCACTTTTTAATAATAGGGTTCTACATAGCTCTGGACACCGGGAGTAAAGTATAATAGATCACTCACTCTATTTAAATGATTTAAAGCTGTCATCTGAAATTTGAGTATTGGAAAGAATTTTGAAGGTAATGATCCAAAACATACCCTTCTCAATACTCATCTTTATTACTGTACTAAAGTTACAAATTCTACCTCAATCATCACATTTCAATCCTATATTTCTAGAAGAGAAATCGAAACGTTACAATGAAATAAAACTTTAGAATAGGGATGGATAAAAATAAAATATTGATACAGAAATAGGAAAAAAAAATCTAGTGGATTCATTGCCCAAATGTTTCAAAAGTGTTGAAAATTCTAACTGATTATCCTATGAAGTACTAACTTATAAAAGTTATTGATATTTCTCATTTTTTAAATCAGTTTTTCAAACGAGTCCATCGATTTTTGCGAGAATTCCTACAAGTTACTTTTATTACTGATTTTTTTAAAAATGCTTTATTATTTTTATTAAATTATTTTTGTACAGTTTAGTTTATAATTGCGCAAAGATATTTAAAAACGTTTGTTAAAAATATTCGTTATTAAATATAAGTTACTATATTTTTCTGTAAAATTCGAAAGTGTTCATTCCCTTAGGTGAATTATTGTATATATAAATAATTTATTACGTCTAAGTAGACGATTTTTTCCTAATTTTTATCTTTTAACATCCTATAATTTTATTTTATTGCTGATTTTTTTAAAAAGTTTTATAATTTTTATAAAATAATTCATACAGTTTTGTTTATAATTGCATAAAGATATTATTTAAAAATGTTTGTTAAAAATATTCCTTATTAAATACAAGTTACTATATTTTTCTGTAAAATTTAGAAGTATCCATTTGCTTATGTTACTTGCTTATGCTTTGCTTCAATTTACTACGCCTAAGCAGATGATTTTTCTTAACTTTATTTTTTAAAAACCTTTAATTTTATTTTGTTGTTTTTTTTGTAATCATTTGGAAAAACTATAATTTTATTCAATTAAAAAAAAACAAATTTTTATTTATACAACTTATGAACAAAACAGCGTGAGCACTAAGAATATTATCTGCATTTCTCCGCATTTTTTTTAACTTTGTATTATTACATCTAATATAATTTATTTAACAATATTTTACAATTTTTTTTCTGAATATAAAGTAAATAAAAACATATATTTTTGAACAGAAGTTTAAAATCGTTATTTTACAATAAAAAGCTATTGTTCCTGTTTAATTAAAATAAATAATAAAAAATTTTCATGATATTCGGTTATACATGAGATAAATGATAAAGTCAATAAAATTTGGACCTAAAAATGTATATAAAGCAAGAGTTTTGCATGTCTGAGCATGTAAAGTGAAAATTATTCATAAGACAATATCTCATAAGACATTTCTTAACAATGAATACAATAAATATTATTCAAAGTTTCATTGTACTGCAATTCTGTCATTGAAAGTTTTTATTTATATGGATTATTTTAAAATTATTTTTCCACTCTCACTTTTAATAACATGGTTCTACATAGTGCTAGATAAGAGTGAGGAGGGATTAAAGTATAATAATCGTAATACACTTAACGACTTTAAATCTTACTTTTTAATAAAATATAATGAATCATATTCGCTTATAGTTTTCTCCTAAACATTTGATTTTAAAAACAATGCAATTGAATATTTAAAATTTTTCTCTGCTGTATTTTCAAACAAGTTTTTAAGTTGGGATAAAATCAAAATAATTGTTTCATAAAAATACAATGAAGAATTTCAAAAAAAAAAAAAAAATTGCCGAAAAAATTTTACATTTTACTTACTCAATCAAAATTTGATAGAGTTAAACACGTTTATCCTATGGTTTTTTTATTAACAACTGCTCTTATATATATTATTCTTGTGTCTTATCCTCAGTGTCCTGCAGACGGATGGGCATCCTACAGTATCTATTCATGGATGAAGGGAAAAAGGGCAGTTTTGTTGTGATGGAGCACCAGTAGGTAGAAGTCTGACTTGGCTCCGTGTCGCTAAAGGAGGAGGGCAGTGCCTTCCGAGAGGGATATTTAAAGGGAACCCCTACCCATTTGAGTATAGAAAAGGAAGAAAACCCAAAAATCTCCGGACCGGTAGTCCGACTCACGAGGCAAGAGGCTGAACATCACAAACACCATCGAGTCTCCTCATCTTTTGAAACAGTGTCTACAACAAAGCTGCAAGCGGATGGAACCTCCGCCCTAATGCTCACCAACGGAGCACGTTTACCACTGAATCACGAGTCGGTCATTATGTATATTGAAAGGGTATTAATTAAAAACATGTTTCTTATTCCACTTCTTAGACAGCAACATCTAGACAAGTCCATTAAACCGTATGGGGGGCGGTAGCATCTGTTGTGATGGAGGGGGGGTTGTGATGGGGGGCAGCTTCTGTTGTGATGGAACACCCGTAGGCTCTATAATGAAGTCTGACTTGACACTATTCATTTGACTTCTTACATGGTAGGGTTGTCCGTCCAACGCTCTATAGTCATATTAGACCGGAACCTACAGCTTAGTAGTTAGATCCGAACCACTACAAACATACATGGAACCGTCGGGACTTAACCTGAAACCTGCGGCACCAATCACCAGAGAGCTAACCACTCTGCCTTCAGACCTAATAAAAAGCAAATACATAAATTACTTCAATTTTTTTTTTTTTTAAATTATTTTGTTTGACAAGAATTGTTAATCACATTATCTACTTATTGCCAGTCCTCAGGACTAAAAACTTTTATTCTACTTAAAAATAACGTGTTTTCTTATGCATCATGTCTTATTCATAGAGTTGAATACGATGGATTCATTTTTAATACATTACAATTAAATAGTCACTATGAATATTTTTAATAAGATACTTTTTTATTTGATAATTTAATTAATACATTAAAAACCTTTCATTGTTATTTTTAGTAAATTCTGGAACAAAATGTTTTCGATTTATCTTCAAGAAAATGCCTTTTTTTTTTTTTTATATTATAAGTAGTTCATCGTAGTGTTTATTCATTAAAATTAGTTAAATCTTAGGTAATCATTTAAGAATTCTTTACCAATATACGAAGAATTTAATATATTAATTCTCAGTTCATCAGACCATTATATTATGTTACAATTAATCCATACCGTTTTAGAACATTAGAATCAAATGAATGACAGAAAGAAAAAAATTAATTCATTAACTTTTTTTAAAAATTTTATCAAAGCTTTATATTTCCTTTTGTTCAACTACTTCGGCTATTTGATTTCTCTTTCTGGGTGCAATTTTTAAATCTCTTATGCTTTTTTTGTGAATTTTTAGTTTGTTTATTATTTCGAATTGGGTAGGTAAAAACAGGAGAATGGAAGGTAAAAAAAAAGCCCATCAGTAATTAGCTGTATTTCACTCATCAAAGCGAAACTCTTTAGAGTGAGCTGTTTTCATTGTCAGATTACGGTTTTAATTAGCTTTTTCTTTCTCCACTCTTTTGCCAACCTCCCCCTTCCCCATCAAATCTTCCGCTGAAATGGAACACAAGTAAGGAAGAGCTTTTTGATTACTTTCGCTTATTTCCTGAGCAATGCATTTTGTAGATTTCATTTTTTTTTCTAAAATATCTGGTTACACAAATAATGCATCGGAATAATTTCTAAGAAGAATAAAAAAAATAAAGTGAATAGGAGAAATTGTGTAACAACCTACAGTCTGAAATAGCTTAAGTTGAATCTAAGGAAAAAGCTTATACAGTACATCACTTTTTTTCTGAAGTATTTCCTATTTGTCTATTTAAACTACCTATCAAATTAAATTATATGAATATGCTTCTTCTTCAAAGACATTGGCGTCACAGGCCCATGGTGGGCCAAGGCCGTCTGCCTACTGGCAGATTTCGAGACAGAAGATGCTGTCTTTTTAACGGTTTGGTTTGTCGCTCTACGGTCATTTTTTGCTCACATTAGGCTAATCAGACATGGACCTACAGTTTAAAGTGGAATCCGAACCACTTACAAACATCCATACCACTGCCAAGATTTGAAAATTGCAGCCTGTGGTACCAAAGGTCAGAGCGCTAGCCCATTGGCCATCAGGCCGCAAAGTCCTACACGAAGATAAACAGAATATTTATAGAAGAACTTTAAAATAATTAATCCAGAATTATGTTACTAGTGAAGAAAACATCCATGTAGGTATTATTGTCAGCCCTTTGCCTAACAGTCATATTAGACCGGGACCTACGGCTTAAAGTGTATTCCGAACCACAACAAACGTCCATGGCACTGCGGGGACTAGAACCCGAGCGCCAGAACGCTAGCCAGGGCTAGTGCTATCTGAGCCAGTAATTAGACATAAGGCCGTATTAAAAACAAAAATATATAAATTGCTCCCGCTATTTTATGTTATTTATGTTTACGCTATTTATTTTTTCAAGATTTTGAATCGCATTATCTAACTATTGCAGCAACTAAACATTTATAGAACTTAAAAATAACATTCTTTCTAATGAATTATGTCTTATTCATAGTGTTCAATACGATGGATTCATTTTTAATACATGACAATTAAATAGTCACTAATAATATTTTTAAATTAGATAATATTTTTTTTTTTGATAATTTAAATAAAATACATTAACAACCTTTCATTGTTTAATAAATTCGGAACAAAATTCTTTCGATTTATCTACATCAAAATGTCTCTCTCTTTTTTTTTATACATTATACGTAGTTCATCAATGTATTTATTCATTAAAATTAGTTAAATGTTAAGTAATCGTTTAATAATTCTTTACCCATATACGAGGCGTTCATATATTAATTTCAGTTCATCAGACCATTGTATTATGTTCCAATGAATCCATACATTTTTAGAACATCAGAATCAAATGGATGGGAGAAAAAAAAAAAGCAAAGAAATAAATTAATTCATTAACTTTTTTATTTAATTTTATCAAAGCTTCATATTTCCTCTCCCCTTTGTTCAACTACTTCGGCTACTTGACTTCTCTCTCTGGGTGCATTTTTTAATTCTTTTATTTAGCTTTTTTGTGAATTTTTAGTTTGTTTATTATTTGAATTTGGGCATGTAAAAAAGGAGAATGGAAGGTAAAAAAAAGCAACCATCAGTAATTAGCCGTATTTTACTCCTCAAAGCGCAACTTATTAGAGTGAGCTGTTTTCATTGTCAGATTACGGTTTTAATTAGCTTTTTCTTTCTCCACTGCTTTTGCTAACTCACCCCCTCTTCCCAAAACTTTCGCTGAAATGGAACACAAGGAAGGAAGTGCTTTTCGATTACTTTCGCTTATTTCTTGCACGTTTTGCTTTTTTTTTTTCCTCTAAAATATATCTGGTTACACAAATAATGTATCGGAATAATTTCTAGGTAAAGATAAAAAACATCTTTTTTTTTTTTTTTTACGGGGAAGGGTTGTCAGCCTTACGCCCAAAGCTCTACTGTCATATTAGACCTGGAGTTTGATGGCCGAGTGGCTAGAGTTCTGGCCCTCAGGGCCACAGTTTTCGGTTTCGAATCCCGGTGGAGCCATGAATGTTTGTAAGGGTTCGAAATCCCCTTCAAGCCGTAGGTCCGGGTGTTACTTGTATATGACCGTAGAGCATCACTGAGCCCAATCAGACTTCTTCTCGCTCATATCGTTCCCAAATTGTATAGGGACAACTTAGCTCTAGGCATAGTGGCGTGGTTAGTGTAGTAGTAGTTCGTAGTCACAGTGTAGTAGTTCGAAATCCACGTTAAACCGTAGGTCTATGTCTAATTAGCCTAAAATGTGCAAAAAATGGCCATAGGGCGACAAATCAAAACGATGAATTAATTGAACAATACATTACGCAGTTACTATCAATGTTCTTTAATTAGATAATATCTTTTAATTGCTAATTTAATTAAAATCTTTTAATGATACTTTTTTAGTAAATTCTGAAACAAAATTCTTTCAATTTATCTTCATCAAAATGTCTTTTATACATTTTACGTAGTTCATCAATGTTCATTAAAATTAGTTAAACCTTAGGTAAACGTTTAAGAATTATTTACCCATATAAGAGGGATTTCATATGTTAATTTCAGTTCACCAGATTGTATTATGTTCCAATTAATCCATACCGTTTTAGAACATTAGAATCGAATGGATATGAGAAAAAAAATAAAAAAAGAAATTAATTCATTAACCTTTTTTATTTAATTTTATCAAGCTTCATATTTCCTCTCCTTTGTTCAACTACTTCGGCCATTTGACTTCTCTTTCTGGATGCATTTTTTTTAAGTCTTATGTTTTGTTTTTTTGTGATTTTTTAGTTTGTTTATTATTTCGAATTTGGGTCCTTAAGAAAGAAAGAATGGAAGGTAAAAAAAAAAAAAAATGCCATCAGTAATTAGCTGTATTTTACTCATCAAAGCGAAACTCATTAGAGTGAGCAGTTTTCATTGTCAGATTACGGTTTTAATTAGCTTTTTCTTTCTCCATCCCTTTTACAAACCTCCCCCTCCAAATCTTCCGCTAAAATGGAACACTAGTAAGGAAGGGCTTTTCGATTACTTACGCTTACTTCCTGCGCATTGCTTTTTCGGGCCTTCATTTTTTTTTCTCTCTCAGGTTACAGACGGATAAAAACACCAAATGAATGAATTAGGAGTCCTACAATTTAAACAGTCCTACACGAAGATAAACAACAGAATATTTATAGAAGAACTTTAAAATAATTAATCTAGAATTTTTTACTTGAGATAAAAATATCCATGCATGTAAGATTGTCAGCCCTACGCCCAACAGTCATATTAGACAGGGACCTACGGTTTAAAGTGGATTCCGAACCACAACAAACATCCATGGCACCGCCAGAACTAAAACCCGATACGTGTGTCACCGAGTGCTGGAGCGCCAGGTCAATCAGGGCCAGTAACCAGGCATAAGGTCCTATTAAAAAATAAAAATATATATAAATTGTTTCAGCTATTTTCTAAATTCTTTTATGTTTTGCAAGATTTTTAATCACATTATCGAATTATTGCAGCAACTAAACTTTTAAACTACTTAAAATAACATGTTTTCTTATACATCGTGTCTCATTCATAGAGTTGAATATGATAGATTAATTTCTAATGCATTACAATAAATAGTCACTAACAATATTTTTAATTAGATAAAATTTTTTTTTTTGTATTTGTTAATTTAATTTAAATACATTAAGACCTTTCATTGTTATTTTTTTAATAAATTCTGGAACAAAATTCTTCCGATTGATAGTCATCAAAACGTCTTTTTTTTTTTTTTTTTATGCATTATATGTAGTTCATCAATGTGTTTAGTCATAAAAGTTAGTTAAATCTTGGGTAATCGTTTAGAAATATTTTTCCCATATACGTGGGATTTTATATATTAATTTCAGTTTGCCATTCAGACCATTATATTTTGTTCCAATTAATCCATACCGAATTAGAACATTAGAATCGAATGTATGGGAGAAAAAAATAAAGAAAGAAATTAATTCATTTAACTTTATTTAATTTTTATCAAAGCTTTATGTTTCCTCTCCCCTTGTTCAACTACTTCAGCTACTTGACTTCTCTTTCTTCATGCATTTTTTAAATCTTTTCTTTAGCTTTTTTGTTAATTTTTAGTTAGTTTGTTTATTATTTAAATAATGTCATAAAAAAAAAAAAAATTAAATTACTGAAAAAAATCTACATTTTACTCACACAATGAAATTTTACAGGTGATAAACATATATCCTATGGTTTTGTATTGACAACTGTTATTATATGTCCTGCAGTTACTTATCCTCAGTGTTCTGCAATGTGAATGGGTATCCCGTGAGTAGTCTACTCATGGATGCGGGGAAAGAGGACAGCTTCTGTTGTAATGTGGCACCAGTAGGTAGAAGACTTTGTGTCGCTGAAGAAGTAGGGCAGTGATTTCTAGAAGGAATTTTAGGAAGTACCTTATCGTATCTTATCCATTTGCGTATCCTGGAAAACCTCCCACCAGGTAGTCCGACTCACGAGGCGAAATGCTGAACATCACAAACACCATCGTGTCGCCTCGTCTTTTGAAATAGTGTCTACAACAACGCCACCAATGGATTGAACATCAGCCCTAATCTTAACCAGTAACGCATGTTGTCACTGAGCCACAAGAAGACCATTATATATTTTGTAACTGTAATTACATAAAAACAAATATATAAATTGCATCCATTTTTTTTCCTAAATTATTTTATTTTCTGTAAGATTTTTTATGCCAATGTCTAACTATTGCAACAACTAACCTTTTAAGCAATTTAAAAATTCGGCCTGATGGGAAAATTGGCTGGATCTCTGACCTTTGGTATCACAGGCTTCAGGTTGGAATCCTGGCGGTGGCATGTATGTTTGCCTGCGGTTCAGAATCCACGTTAAACTGTAGGTCCCGGTCTAATCAGCATAAAATGGCAGTAGAGCGACAAATCAAAACTACTTAAAAATAACATTTTCTTATTCATCACGCCATCATTCTTCATAGAGTTGGATACGATGGATTAATTTTTAATTCATTACAATTAAATGGTCATTAAAAAAAATTTTCAGATTAAATAATATTTTTTAAAATGCTAATTTAATTAAAAAACATTAAAAGGCTTTCATTGTTACTTATTTTAGTAAATTCTGGAACAAAATTCTTCCGATTTATCATCATCAGAATATCGAGGTTTTTTTTTTTTTTCTTTTTATGCATTATAGATAGTTTATCGAAGTGTTCATTCATTAAAAATAGTTGAATCTTAGGTAATCGTTTAAGAATTCCTTCCCAAATACGAGGGGATTTTACATATTAATTTATTAATTTCAGTTCATCAGACCATTATATTATGTTCCAATTAATCCATGCCGATTTAGAACATTAGAATCGAATTTATGGATAAAATAGAAACAAAGAAAGAAATTAATTCATTAACTTTTCTTATTTAATTTCTTTCTATTTCCTCTTGTTCAACTACCTTTGGCTATTTGACTTCTCTGTCCGGATGCATTTTTTAAAATCTTTTGTTTTGCATTTTTGTGAATTTTGTTTATTTATTATTTCGAATTTGGGTAGGTAAAAAAAAACAACCATCAGTAATGAGCTGTATTTTACTCATCAAAGCGAAACTCATTAGAGTGGGCTGTTTTCATTGTCAGATTACGGTTTTAATTAGTTTTCTCTTTCTCCACTCCTTTGCCGACCTCCTGCACCACCCTCCCCCTACAAATCTTCCGCCGAAATGGAACACACGTAAGGAAGGGCTTTTCGATTACTTTCGCTTATTTCCTGCACATTGCTTTTTGTGGACTTTTTTCTTTTTTCCTCTAAAATATTTGGTTACACAAATAATGTATCGGAATAATTTCTCAGAGAAAGGGAAAAAAAAAATGAATTAGGAGAAATTCTGTAACAGCCCACAGTCGAAACAGCTTAAGCTATATGTAAGGAAAAGCTTATATGTGAACTCTTTACAATGCAAAGCTGATATAGTACATCGTTTTTTATGAAAGTACTAGCAGAACCTGGCATATGGTATCCTGTTAAAAAAATGCATTGTGGAAAATTACATATGAATAAATTCTCCATGTTCCAATATATGTGCATATTAATTTTCATGGATATCATTTGAAAGGTATATAAGATGAAGAACTTCAGCACCCTCTGGTGGAAAGTAACAATAAAGTGGGTAACGCGAACCTTTTTTTCATAATGGAATACATATTATTACCTATTTTCATAGCGATGGGTTGACAGATATAAAAGTTGATATGCTGCAGTACCATCTGATAGCTACTTACAACAAAGGGGATAGCATAAAAACATTCTCCATGTTTCGTCAAGCACACACAAAAAAATTCATCAAAATCAGTCAGTCCGAGGAGGAGGAATTCAGTGACATACGCTTGTACAGAAGAACCCGATTGCAGCTCCACCTACCGTGTTCAATTGTGAATTTAAACCATCCAACGATCCACTCAAACACACACAAAAATTTTCATAAATTTGGTCCAGCCGTATAGGAGGAGTTCTGTGACAAACACATGTAAAGATTGCTTTGGTTTGTCGCTCTACGGTCCTCTTGTGCACACGAGGGCTAAAGAGACCGGGACCTACAGTTTAAAATGGATTCCGAACCACTCACAAACATTCATTACACCGGCAATATTCGAACCTGGAGCCTGTTGTACGAAAGGCCAGAGCGCTAATCAGTGTGCCATCATGGTAATTCAAATATGTATTTATATATCTATATAGGATTCCAAACCATTGCCAAAAATAATTATAGAAATCCAAATGATTTTTTTAAATATATAGAAATCCAAACGATTTTTTTTTTAAATATATAAATCCAAACGATTTTATTTTTAACTATATGTATATCTAATCTATATATTTTTTTAAAAAATAAAATCGTTTGGATATATATATATCCAAACGATTTTTATAACTATATATATATATCCAAACGATTTTTTTTTAACTATATATAAATCCAAACGTTTTTTTTTTAAATATATATAGATTCAAACGATTTTTTTTTAACTATATATAAATCCAAACGATTTTTTTTAAAAATATATATATATAGAATTCTAAACGTTTCTTTTAATATATAGAAATCAAAACGATTTTTTTAAAGAATATGTGAAATCAAAAGATTTTTTAAAAAAATGAAGAATTCCAAACGATTTTAAAAACACGGACTTGAAAGAAATTTATTAAAAAATACATGTGAAAGAAATTTAAATAAACTAATAAAAAATGTTGAAATTTCTCAAGGATTCAAAAACTGATCAAAGACATGAAACTCCTGCTCCACCAAACAATATTCATAATTTTATGGGTAATAGAATCTTTAAATTTACTTATACTAATTTTTAAACATTATTCATCATAAGTTTTGACAAATTCAAAAGTGTTACGTTGTTGCAACACAAATTATTTTCCATTTCCTTACTTCTCCCCCAAAGTAAAGTTTTAATCTTATGTTTAAAAAAAAACAATATACATTAAATGAAATAGCATAACAATATGCATAGTTTGACACATTAAATGTATCAAACTATGCATATGAATCTGAGACTTTGAAACCTGTGAATATACTGCACAAAAGATAATTTCCCTTTGCTGTTGAAGACTTCGAAAACTGTGTTGCTGATTTAATCCTTTGAGGAATTCAAGATGCTTTTGATCTACTTAGTTTAAATCAGCAACAGTTCACGCTCCGCTCGCAGAATGTTTTCCGTTAATTCCATTTAATTTGAAAATAAATTGGAATGCTTGCTTCACGAGATCCCGTTTTATTTTCGCTCGATGGATTTCCAAGATTAATCGCAACTCAAACTGCTATAAATAAGTCTAGACAGTGTCTAATTTAAAAATGTTTTATCGCAACACCAGTTGTAATTACTAAACTTTTAAGTTGCATATAAATGCAACGTTGTTTCGTTAAACAAGTATTAAACTTTAACATTAGTTTAGGAGTAAAACTTTTTTATTTTAAATCAGTGGATTTATAAAATGTAAAATATTCATCAGAGAACCCATTTTTATTTTTTGTCAATATTTGAATGCTTAGAAATATATTTTCTTAAAAAAGTATATTTGAAAGAAAATGAAAATAAATTTAATAAATTGCTGCGTTACTCTAAATGAAATAAGTTAATTACTGAAACTATTATTCGACTATTGTTTGATATCAGAATATGCCGCGTGCATGTTTTAATGTCATTGAACAAAAAAAATTGATATTAAGTGCATATCACAAGACCGTATTTTATTACTTTCAACGAATATCAGCAATTTTAAACAAAAAAAAAATTATCGCCTGAATATGATTTATTGATACTATGTTCATCAATTATCATTCAAAATTAAAAATAAAAACGATTTAAAAAAATATATAGTTTTCCAAACGATTTTTAATAAAAAAAAAAATACACATCCGAACGACTTCAAAAAAAAAAAAAAAATTTAAAAATAGAATTTCAAGCGATGTTTTTAAAAAAATATAGAATTCCAACGATTTTTAAAAAATATATAGAATTCTAAACGATTTTTTAAACCAATATAGAATTCAAACGATTTATATATATATATATAAACAATACCCTATCATTTTTAATAAAATATATAAATTTACTTTTACTAATTTTTAAACGTTATGTATAGTTATAACAAATGTATAAAATTGTTACGCTGTTGTAAATCAAATTATTTCTCATTTCTTTACTTCTCCCAAAAGTATAATTTCAATTTGATCTTTTAAAAATAAAATCCAGTAAACGGAACAATACGCATAATTCGACACATTAAATGCATCAAACTATACATATGAATCCTTTGAGACTCTGAAACTTGTGAATTCACTGCACAAAAATAATTTCCCTTTGCTTTGAAACAGAACTGCAACCGTTGAAGACTTCGAAAACTATGTTGGCTGATTTAATCCTTTGAGGAATTCAAGATGCTTATAATCTACTTAGTTTAAAATCAGCAACAGTTCACGCTCCGCTCGCAGTATGTTTTCCGTTAATTCCATTTAATTTGAAAATAAATTGGAATGCTTGATTCATGAGAACCCGTTTCCTTTCGCTCCATGGATTGCCAAGATTAATCGCAACACAAACTGTTATAAATAAGCCCAGACATGGTCTAATTTAAAAATGTTTTAGAGCAGTATATTTGTAATTGCTAAACTTTAAATTGCATATGAATGCAGTGTTGTTTCGTTAAACAAGTACTAAACTTTAACATTAGTTTCAAAGACTAAAACTTTTTTACATTAGTAGATTTATATTAGAAAATATTCATTAAAAAACTTTTTTTTTCTTTTTTTAAAGAAATATATATACTGAAATAAAATGGATCCACAATAATTACTTTTAATAAATTGCTGCGTTATTCAAAATGGAATAAGTTAAATACTGAAACTGAATTCTGAAAATATTATTCGAATGTTATTAGATATCAGAATATGATATGTGCATGATTTAATGTCATTAAACAAAAAAAAATTAATATTAAGTGCATATCGCACGGTCATATTTTGTTATTTTCAATGCTTATCAGCCATTTTAAACAACGAAAAAATATAAATAACTCATATTCAGGTGATAAATTATGTTCATCAATTATCATTCAAAACTAAAAAAAAAAAAAAACGATTTAAAAAAAAAATATATAGAATTTCGGACAATTCAAAAAAATTTATATAGAGAATTCCAAACGGTTTTTTAAAAATATATATAGTATTCCAAACGATTTTTTAATATATGGAGAGAGAATACCAAATGACTTTAAAAAAAATATAGAGTGAATTTTAAACGATTTTATAAACACTCATCAAGAAATTTATTAAAAAAGGCACGTGTAAAAAATTTTAAATAAACCAATAAGAATAGCTCATGTAAGGAAAATAAATATATATAACAAACCAATAAGAAATGTTGTAAACGGTCAAGAATACAAAAAAAAAAAAAATGATCAAAGATACGAAATTCCTCGCTTCCCAAAACAATACCCATTATTTTATGGGTAAGAAATTATTTAAATTTCGTTTTACTAATTCTTAAACATTATATGTCGTAAGTTTTAACAAATTTATAAAATTGTTACTTTGTTGCAACTAAAATTATTTATCCTTTCTTTACTTCTCCCAGAAGTAAACTTTCAATTTGACGTTTTAAACAAAACAATATTCATTAAATGAAACAATATGCATAGTTTGACACATTAAATGCATCAAACTACGCATATGAACCTTCGAGACTTTGAAACCTGTGAATTTTCTGCGCAAAAGATAATGTCCCTTTGCTTTGAAGTACACGTGCATCCTTTGAAGACTACGAAAACTGTACTGCTGATTTAATTCTTTGAGGAATTCAGATAACTTATAATCTACTTAGTTTAAAATCGGCAACAGTTAACGCTCCGCTCGCAAAATGTTTATTGTTAATTCCATTTAATTTAAAAATAAATTGGAATGCTGGCTTCATGAGATCTTTTCGCTCCGATGGGTTTCCAAGATTAATCGCAACACAAACTGCTATAAATGAGACCAGACATGGTCAAATTTAAAAATGTTTAATCGCAATACCAGTTGTAATTACTGAACTTTAAGTTGCATATAAATGTAGTGTTGTTTCGTTAAACAAGTATTAAACTTTAACATTAGTTTGAAAGACTAAAACTTTTTTTTTTTATTTTACATCAGTGGACTATAAAGTAAAATATTAATAAGCTCATGTATTTTGTTACTTTCAATATAAGGCAAATCAGGGGCCTGAATGGCCGAATGGCTGCGCTATTTTCGTTAAATGTTTTTGAAAGAAAATGGAGCCATAGATGTTTTGCTGCTGTTTTCTAAATGGAATAAATTAAATATTGAATGGATCGTGATTTGCTGAAAATATTGTTATTGCGTCCGTGCCTTATCTTCAATTATGCCCCCAGGATAATGCAAAGTTTAACGTCTGTGAATAAAAAATTCTTAAATCCATATGACCAAGCTGTTAAGTTTTGCCAGCTTTAGAACAAAAAAATAAAGGCAAATCGGCTTATGAAACTCAAACATTAGGTTTATGTTATGCTTGACAAACTTGTTTGAGCTGGACAAAATTCATGCAAAAATTATCATTAATTCATACAAAAACAATCATTCTTTAATGGTACTTGCGTAAAGAAAGATATCTAATTTAGTTATGAATATTAAACGTTGGATGTGGCGCAACGATAAATCATTATTTGAATAAGCGTTCATAAGTAAAATCATTAATAAAGGTATACCCCCCTTCATTTCCATGTTTTGGAGACCGACTTATAGTCGATTGCTGTCAACTTGTTTTGTTCTCATATTCCTCCTTTGGGATCCTGATTGTAAGCAATTTCACTACCATATGTTAACAACGCAATCGTTCTAATCGTTCTGGCGTCGTCAGTCGATCGCTAATACGATGTAATCAAAGTTGACGTCGCGTTGCCAATGGAAATGCTCACTAACAACGGTGGTTTGCTTCATGTTTGATTTGATTTGTCGCTCTACGGATTTTTCTTGCACACTTTAGACTAAATAACCTACAGTTTAACGTGGATTTCGAAACACTAACAAACATCCATTCCATTCCCAGGATTCGAACCTGCAACCTGTGGTACAAAGATCAGAGCGATAGCCAATTGGCCATACCAGGCCGCCAAGCCTCACGTTGAAGATAATAAAAACCCGCCTGATAAGGCCATCTAAAGAAATTGGAATGAAAGACGCATGGAAAAAAAAAAAAAAACAGTTTTCTCAGGTTTGAAGCACGCTGCCTCACGTTTCTTCAATCGGGGTAGACGAAAAACTGCTCCGGCTAGAATATTTTGTGCCCTGCTTTATGAATTCACTGTTTATAAAATGATGACCCAATGTTTCTCACAATATAAGATAACTGGTTTTTACTTTATTTTTTAGAAAACTTAATCATTTCCTCTACTAGATTTTATAGCAAATACTGAGATCTTCTGACGAATGTCAAAGTATTTATAAGTCAATCGACGCATTTTGCCAAAACTGACGATATGAGTTATTAACATTTGTTTTTAATATGAAATATCTCAATTATTTAGACAGAACGTAATATTTTTTATGATTTTGTGAGTTAATTAGAATAGATTATTAGAAGATGCAGCAAAAGTATTGGTTCACATGTGCTAATGGCTATAACATAAGATTAACGACATAAACTAAGTGATCCGCTTTCGTAACAAAGAAAAAAAAAAAAAACATTTGATGATAAAGGAAAAATACTCTGCACACATCATGAACATCTATCATTAAATCGAAATTGTTCCTTCAATTTTTATTGCGCGCAATTCTATCGATTAACTGAAAAAACAGCAGCTGTCTTTCTACATGACAACCGACCATCGATGAGCAACATTAAGCAGAAACTGAATGAGGTGGGATGGAAAGATTTTGTTCCAAAAATAGAGTAACAGAATAATCTGCTTTTTACTTATTTTTGTCAATCTACCTTAGTTTGATATTGAATAATCTGTTTATTTTCTTTTTTGCACTAAAATCTTTTAATTTGGAACAATTAAATATTTCAATTTTTTTAACTGGAGTTGTAACTTTTAATTAAGAATAATTTCAAATCTTGATCCAAATAACTTAATAAAAGTTTTGTTTCGTAAAAAAAAATTACAGAATAAGTATTTTTGAGCACTGGAGAATTTTGGGAAATTATTTACATACTGAAAATAATATTTAATTTTGTCAAAATTTTTATTGATTATTTAATTGAGGTAACTAAATAGATGCAACTCTTAATATTTAGAATTTGGTGAATTTATTTCCAGTGGCAAGGCAATACGAAAGAGGGAAAAACACAAAAAAAAAAAAAGTCCACAGAAGAGTTCAACAAATTTGGCCGGAGTCATTGGCTTAAGAGTTCTCTTTATTTGCAAGTATCTTGCCGTCTCGGATTCGCCATGAAGTGCCAAGCAACGATGGAGATGAGCTCGGTTCATTAGTTCTGACAAACCACAAAGAAGGCAGTTAGTTGATCGAAAATCCTAGAGTTTCACCCAGACATTCGTGACCTGCTAAAGGCGGGACTGAGGAAAGACTACACGACGGCTACCTTAAGGCGTTGGCCATTTGGAACTGTGAGAAGACCAACGTTCTATCGCTTTGATTGAAAGTGTGTGAACTAGATCAGTTCTTTTTTATTTAGAAAAGTCACCAGCATTCCATTGCAAGGCACGCTGGTCAAAAGAACGATCATGCCGAAAACTTGAGACCACTTAATCGTATAGAACGTTGTCCAGGTGCACCACTGGGAACTAAGTCTACGTTGCACCTCTATGGTTGAATAGTTTTAGTATCTAATACGGGGATTTAAAATATATATGTTCAGGCCTGTTTACGCGCACTTATAGATTACTTTTTGCAATAAATAAATTTGGCACAAAATTTTTCTCCCTCCCTGAATTTCTTATTATAAGATTATATATATTAATATATAATCTATATATTAATATATATCAATAAGCATAGCATATATCATATCTATGCAATAGCATAGAATTTTTTTTTTTAGTAAAATTGAAAAAAAAAAAAAATTAACCATTACAGGAATTCAGGATGAAGGAATATTGCAATATTATACCGAATTGATTTATTATGATATGAAATATTTGTCCCAAGTTGTATCAACTGGCTATCGAAGCTCATTCAACCGAAAATTACAAACTTTCACTGGTTTGTATTTCAAGTTATCAAGCAATATGCAAAACTAACTTAATAATGGATATAATAAATCTTATTTAATATTGAATATACTCAAAATAAATTCTTTGTTTATGTTCTATTCTTAAGGAGAACACAAAAAATTGTGCAGTTTCTTTAAAATTTATTTTAAGATTGGCCTGTGTGGATTTATTTATTGAATCACCTAATGTGCTCTTAACAAAGAGTAAAAATGACACTTTGAATCTGAACTATTTAGTCACCTAATAAAAATGTCGTCATGTATGGGAAATATATAAATATACCTAAAAAAATACAAAAGTAACAATAAAAAATTTAATTTACTAATGAGATTTTAAGATTTTTTTTTCAAACTTAAAAATCTGGCATTTTTTTATTTGCACATCGTGATGGTTATTGCGGTTATCTCTCTGTCTTTTGAAAAAAAACTTTGTATTGATGAATAAGTTTCATTTTTATAAATCTTGTTCAAATTTTCAATCGTTCATATCAAAAGTTTTTATTCATCCACTCAAGTTCAAAATAATTTGGGATAGCGATTTAGTGGATGACAGTGGATGTTAATATAGGAAGAGGTCAAACTAATAGAACCTGTTAAAAAATGTTCCAAGATGCATGTATCAAAAATTCGTAAAATAAATTTAAAAAAAAAAGTAAACTAAACGTAAAAAATAAAGTAAACGTAAAAATCAGTTATAAACGTAAAAATATTATTTTAAAATAAATGTTAAAAAAATGTGAAGTAAATGTTTGAAAGATGGATGCAAATAAATGTAAAAACATGTAAAGTTTAACTTAAAAAAATGTAAAGTAAACGTAAAAATCTAAACAAAAATGTTCAAGGTGGGAACATCAGTTTTTTCATGCCACTGTTTTTACAACTTATTCATCAATATAATGAACACGTGCATCTTTAACTTAGATCAACTATCGTGTTAGCAAAAAGTTAGCGTACCACTTTACTATAAGCGCAGCGGTGGGCCAGATTGAATGATCGTATTGAAAAGCATCTAAAGACAAGGTTGATGCTAATAATATAAATTGCCTATTCGGCAAAAAACAATTGTTGAATCTTTTCAGTTGCATTTTCTATGGAACATTATAGCTTTAGATGCGATATTTCATTCGTTATCTGCTTATCGTAAACTGGTTAGCTTTTTCGATAATTTAAGTTCCATAACGATTTTATCTTTTTTCTTTTTCAAGATTTGATATTTTTACGAATTAATTCTTCAAAATAAGTAACTTGTTACGTGATTTTAACATCTGGTATTTTACGTTTTTTTACTTTGCCATTGGGACGAAAATATTCTTACTTTACCTTGTCTTTTTAGTTTTTGTAATTGTTAATGCTAAGTTTAAACTTTAATCTTTGTTTTTGTTACCATTACTTTAAGCTTTGTTTTTGTTACTTTACTTTGAATAAAGAATTTGTTTTTGTTACGTTTACTTTAAAAATTTTAATTGAATAAAATTTTATTTGAAAAATTTAGATACTTTTCAAGTTTGGGACTGTATTTAATACAAAAATAATGCTTTTTAATAAAAATTTAAAATTAATTTTTAGATGTATCATAAAATGCTTTATGCAATTATAATTGATGAAACTATTTTGAAAATTTTTTAAAATTCATTCATGATTCACAAATAATAATTAGTTTTATTTGTAACAATATCTTGCTTAGCAAAATGTTTTTGGAACTATGTAATCACTTAGTAAAAATGTCGACAGTGTTGGGGAGGGCTTAAAGCATGTCCCTAGAAATAAAATTCACGAGGTGCAAAAATTAAAATATAATTGGTCATACTTATTAATATTTTATAAATGTTGATTTTGTGCATATTGCTTTGTTTTTAATTCCTGTAGTCTGATTGCTGCATCACATTAAAAAATATTTGTTTAGATACTCAGTCATCAAGAACTTTCAAACTAAGTGATAAATTCATAGCAAGAAAAAAGTATGAGATGAGCCGTTACACAGGCTAGTCATAAAATTTAGAATTTAATGTAAGAACAATATGCATAACAGTAATCTTAATTAAAAAAATCCCATAATATTTCAAACGATTTTTTTTTTGAAAAACCCATTTTCACTTTGAAATAAAAATTGAATGAGTCCGAGTTTCGAGTTCGAAAGTCCCGACGGTGGGTTTGATGTTTGTGGGGATTCGAATCCTTTAAACCATAGGTCCCGGTCTAATAGATCGTAGAGCGTTGCGAGGGAGGGTATTGTTACTCCATGACCGTAGCTTATCTTCCAGCCACACGCACCTCCAGGGTAAAGCTATGAGTAACGTCAGTGTAGCTTGCCTTAATGCATCTAAGACACCGTCTAAGTGTATGCCAGCTGTATTAGGGACAAAAACAATACAAAAAGTTACTACGCAATGGAAAAGTACGGAAATAATTAAAGAAAGGTGTTTATTTCAAAAATTAAGTGCGCTGCCATTCAGAAAATATTTAAAAACTATGCCTTGTTTAGAAGTTACATATCAATGAATCGAATTATATTGATAATCCGATATGATTATAGTGTGTCTAAAATTCTTTTTGGAGAGGGGAAGGTATCAGTACTTGATAATTGTTACATTTGCAATGAAATTTCAGCAAGGAACTGAAACAAAACAATTTCTGTATAAGAACTAAAACGAATTAACAGAAAAGGTTTTTGTGGCAGTAATGGGATTACATTTTTTCAACTTGATGGATAGGAACAAAAAAGTACTCCATTGATCGAAATGGGAGACCAAAAAAATCATTCTGTCGATATCTTCAAAGTTTTTTTAAAACCAGTGCCCTTTTATTATATATATAACAGAAATAAATAAAGGGCCTCTTTCCTAAAATAACGATTTCTTTGTTGTATTTAAGGGATCTTCCTGCTTTATTTAACAGCATTTAGTCGATAGAATGATTGCAAAAGGGTTATCTATTTCTGCCTTGTCATGTCGTTCTTCATCTAGAAATAAAGAAAGAGAAAAAATGAAAGAAAAGAGATCCTTTATTCACCTTTGTCGATCTTTTCACATCAAGAAGAAAAAATAAGAAAAAAAAAAAAAGAAAAGAAAATAGAAGCGGTGAAAAATAGGCGAAAAGAAAGAACGGAAAAAGCACAGAATGGGTGATTGAAAAGTCGAATGGAGGGTTGCTCTTTTGGGCGGTATTATCAGGACGAAACAGCGACAGAACAACACGAGATGTTATGAATTGTACCAAAAATAAAAAAAATAAAAAATGTCATGCATTTTGGATTCCTTTCGTTGTCGAAAACATGCCATCCAGGACTTCCAGGAAATGAATGGATTCCCTTGAATCGATATGACAACTGCCCAACATGGCGATTATCACACGGTTGCAGGTAAGGCCGCCTTTCCAATAAAATAAATTTGTAGTTGGACAAAAACGCTGTTAGGTTTTTGAATTTTTTTTTTTAATGAGAATAATTTTCGCTCCGTGAAATCACTTGATTAAATAAAGTTTTTCGATAAATAGAAAAATAAAAATCTCAAATACAAACTGTTAAATCATTTGAATTCTTCTGTCGTGTTTCGAATATTGTAATTCGTCACTTTAAATGTCAAGAATATTTTTTTACCATTTTAATGCCTTTGGGAGAAAATGTTTATCATTTTTTTAATTCTCATAACATTATTCTTAAAATTGAAATTGTGTTCTCGAAATAAAATAATGCCCAAGCAATATTGATATTTAAATTTAATAATATGTTGCGAATTTACGTTTTTTTCAATTCTTTCTATTAGCTTTTTTTGTATTTTTGTAATGCACATTTTTGTATTTTTAAATAGTTATATATCTATATATTTTATAACGTATAAAAAAATTGTTATTAACATTCAGCAAAGACAAATACACTTTTTTTGAACTTGTAGTGGATGACACTGAATGTTAATAAAAGCTTTTTAAAACACATCCATTCATTAAATTTAACAATTTTAGTTTTTTTTAGATTTAACTTGCATATATTCTATTGAAAATTGATATTAGAAGAAAGCATTATAATTTCTGAAGTATGAGTAAGTACTGTAAAAATTTGTATCAAATATATTTACTTTTTATCCAGATAAAATGTTTACTCCTAATTAGTAATATTAAGTTATTTTTTTATAAAAATTGTACCAGGCCTGTGACTGGCCAGAACCCCTTAAAAAGAAAAAGCATTTCACGTCCGAAGTCTGACATTAGGCAGACGGCCTTGACCTACAATAGGGCTGTTATTCCATTGATGATGATGATGATGATGATGAACAAGTCATTGATAACTTACCAAATGCATAGTGGTAACTAACTAGAAAAGGAAATAATAATGATTCATCAAAATAAAACTGACGATTTATTAAATTATAATTAAGAAGGATGCAATACACAGAAATGTCAAACAGACCAAATTAAAAAATCCAATTTTAATACTACATAATGGAAAAACTAAAAATATTTATAGAAATGTATTTATTTCAAAAAAATAAGCGGATTCGCCGTTAAGAAAATATACTTCTCGGATAACTATGCCTCGTAAAAGTATCGAATTATAATGAATAATAGATAATAAATTACAAGGGGTCAAAATTAATTCTTTTTTGGGGAGGGACGGCAGTATGTATCAACACTTGATAATTGTTACATTTGCAATGAAATTCGGCAAAGGACTAAACAAAATTTCTGTATAAGACTAAAACGTATTAAAAGAAAGGTTTTTGTGGTAATGGATTACATTTTTCAACAGGATGGATAGGAACAAAAGTACTTCACCTAACGAAATGGAGACCAAAAATCATTCTGTCGATATCTTCAAAGTTTTTTAAACCAGTGCACTTTTATTATATATAAAAAAATAAATAGCTTCTTTCCTAAAATAACGTTTCTTTTGTTGTATTTAAGGGATCTTTCTGCTTTATTTATCAGCATTTAGTCGATAGAATGATTGCAAAGTGGCTATTTTTTTTCTATTTTTGCCTTTGTCATGTCGTTCTTCATCTAGAAAAATATAATAAGAAAAATGAAGGAAAAGAGATCCTTTATTCAGCTTTGTGCGACTTTTTCACATCAAAAAGAAAAATAAAAATTATAAAAAGATAAAAAAAAAAGAAGGAATAGTAGCGGGAAAAATAGGCGAAAAGAAAGAACGGAAAGCACAGAATGGGTGATTGAAAAAGTCGAATGGAGGGCTGCTCTTTTTGGGCGGTATTATGAGGGAGAAACAGCGGCAGAACAACACGGATGTTATGAATTGTGCAAAAAAAAAAAAAAAATAAAAATAAATAAATAAATAAATAAAAATGTCGTGTATTTTCGATTCCTTTCGTTCTCGAAAACATGCCATCCAGGACTTCCAGGAAATTAATCGATTCCCTGAATCGATATGACAACTGCCCCAACATGGCGATTATCACACACGGTTGCAGGTAAGGCCGTCTTTCCAATAAAATAAATGTTCAGTAGGACAAAATGCTGTTGGTTTTTTTTTGAATTTTTTTTTTTTTTTTTTTTTGTGATAATATTTTTTGCTTCCGTGGCATCACTCGATTAAATGAAGTTTTCGAAAACTGAAAAAATAAAACCTCAAAAGACGAAAGGTTAAATCATTTGAATTCTTCTATTGAATATTTTATATGTATTCTCAGTATTAATCGTCATTTTTTAAATGTCATGAATATTTTTTTGATCGTTTTAATGCCTTTGTGGGAATATACTTATTATGGTCGTGTGGCTAACTTTCTGGCAATCGTTACCACATGTATCGGGTTCGAATTCCAGCGGTGCCATGGATGTTTGTAGTGGTTCGGAATCCCACTTTGCTGTAGGTGCCGTTCTCATATAACCTTAGAGCGTCATAAAATCTATCAGACTTCTCTCTAATCATACTTCTTCTTAATCCTATCTGACTTCTTCCCCGTCATTCCCAAACTGTAAAGGGGCAACTCAGATCTGGACACGGTGATGTGGTGTGGTGTGTAGTAGTAGTAGTAATGACATAGTGGTAGCTAACTAGAAAAAGAAATAAAGAAAATTTATTAAAGAAAGCTAACGATTTATTGACATAATAAAAAAAAAAGAAAAATGCAATGCCAGAAATATCAAACGAATACTGAATCTAATTATGTTGAAAATCTGATAATATGATGATTACAATGAGTCTCAAAATTCTTTTCGATTTGGGGGGTGGGGAAGATATCAATCAATTCAGTAAGGATCTCAACAAGTACAGAATATATGTTCAGTTCCTTGATGAATTTCTTTGCTAAAAACAAATGAACAGAAAGGGTTTTGTGGCAGTAATGGGATTACATTTCTCAACATGATGGATAGGAACTAAATGTACTCCACTAATCGAATTGACAAAAATCTAAAAAGTTTTTTTTTTTTAAAACCAGTGCACTTTTATTAAATATAACAAAAAAAATGGCCCCTTTCTAGAATAACATTTCTTTTTGTTGTATTTAAGGGATCTTTCTGCTTTTATTAACAGCACTTAGTCGATAGAATGATTGCAAGGAGTTATTTTATTTTTTTTTTTTGCCTTGTCTGTCGTTCTTCATCTAGAAATAAAAAAAGACAAAAAATGAAAAAAGAGATTCCCTTATTCACCTTTGTCGACTTTTTCACATCACGAAGAAAAATAAAAAAAAAAGAAAATGAAAAGATGCAATAGAAGCGGGGAAAAATAGGCGAAAGAAAGAAGGGAAGGCACAGAATGGGTGATTGAAAAATCGAATGGGGGGCTGTTCTTTTTTGGCCGGTGTTATCAGGGTGAAACAATAACAGCGGCAGAACAACACGTGATGTTTATGAATTGTCAGGCAAAAAAAAATAACAATAAATAAAAATGTCATGCATTTTCGATTATTTTCGTTGTCGAAAACATGCCAATCAGGACTTCCACGAAATTAATCGATTCCTTGAATCGATATGACAACTGGCGCAACATGGCGATTATCACAAGGTTGCAGGTAAGGCCGCCTTTCCAATAAAATAAATGTTCAGTAGGGCAAAATGTTTGCTAGGTTTTGAATTTATTTTCATTTTTATGAGAATATTTTAGCTCTGTGGTCATCACTTGATTCAATATCTAAAGTTTTCGATAAATAAAATGAAGGGTTTCATTTGAATTCTTCTGTCGAAGTAGTTATGCGTCGAACAGTCTAAATGTATTCTCAGTATTAAACAACACTTTAAATGTTCAAGAAAAATTTTTAACATTTTGCTACTGTGACCAAAAAGAAATAAGACCAATTATTATTATTTTTCAAAAGCTCTTTTTTTATTTTCCAAATTTATTTCCTCGCCTTCAAAGTAATCTCCTCAGGCACAATGCCCTTATGGCAACTTTTATAATCCTCAATGCATGCTAAAATGTCATCGGCAGGGATGGCCTTCAAAACGCACGACGATTCATGTTCAATCTATTCAATCGACTCGAAACGGTGTCCCCTGAGTGGTCTTTTGAGTTTAGGGAATAGCCAGAAGCCGCACGGTGTGAATACGGTGGTCGTGGAACGATATGGATTTCTTTTTGTCACTAAGTCTCTGCTTTCAGACATGAAGAATCGTGGCAGTGTGAGTTGGCGCATTCAGTGTTTTCGGTACCAATCGAGATTTGACGCGTTTGAGGCCCAAAATGGAATTGACCATATCTTTGAAATTCCAATATCATCTGCAAGCTCTCTGATTTTAAATCGAGGCAGTTTGCAAACAGCACATCTTTTAAATGAAATCATTAAAAAAATATTTATTTTATTAAAAACGCGAATTTATTTAACTGCTGCCACGGGTTGGCCACCCCTGCACTAGAGATTTAGAGGGCATTAGTCATAACTGGAGAGTTTGGAGGCATTACTCATAACCTTCATGTTGTACTTTTCAATAAAAATTTTTATTTTTGAATACCAGTGTCACAAACAACAATAATTAAACGACAAATACTGTAGAATGCAGTAAAAGGGAAAAAGTAATAATGATAAAAATGCAATTTCAATGTATACATATTTAATATGTTTGCATGAATGCTTTCATCATCTTGGCACTAGAACTTCTATAGGTCATTTCACAATGATCATGTGATGCTATTATCGGCAATATGCATAATATGTAAACTTTAATATTATTATTTACGTACATAAAATGAAGTAATAATATATAAATAAATGAAATTCTAAAAGTCCTTTTTCTTCTATATTTAATAGGTTCATAGTCGTTTAAAAAATGTTGAAAGTTGAAAAAGAAAATGCATCAATATTATCATACTTCCCGCAAAATAAAATACCACTATATAAAACTGCTGATTGCATCAAACCTTTTGCGATATCAAAATTTTATCTGTATGAAGTATTAAGATATCTAAAATATGCGAAAAATTTCAAGAGAGTTCAGTTGACTCCAAGAAAGCCAATATTTTCACTTTTCTTGGTAGGAGTTTAACATGCTTTCTCTTATATGATAAACAAATGGGTACTCCGAAAGGTCATTTATTAATGGTCCCCTGGAGGAGTTTTCGTGGTATACATAGTTAAAGTGGAATAAAAGTACACATAAAGTACACATAATTTACATAATTGGAATTCGAAGCACACTGATGTAAAAAAAATATGCATGACATTTTCACATAAATCTTGATATAGTCCTGTCAGCTATTCAGTGGAAAGGTAAACATTCAAAATTAAATGCGAAATTTAGCTGATTACTTTTCAGAAACACTAATCAAACATATTCTGTGAGAAGCAAATAGAAACCAATTTAATATATATAGGGGGTTTTCAGCACATTTACTTTTAGTATTATGTAGTTTAAAAATTTTACTAATTAAAAATTAGAATTAATCTTAGTGTAATTAAAAACCAATCCGAAATATTTTTCTTCCCTATTGCATTGCTTTATTTGAATCTGACTTGGTTGGTGAATGCAATTTTCCATGAGATTGAAGATTGGACCATAGTGGAAATGAATGTTTATTTTTAAGATGAATATTTACTTAATGAAGATGAATGATTTTTAAGATGAATTAAATTTATTTAATGAAGATTAATTTTTTTAATGTTTATTTTTAAGATGAATATTTATTTAATGAAGATGAATGATTTTAAGATGAATTAAATTTAATTAATGAAGATGAATGTTTATTTTTGAGATGAATATTTACTTGATGAAGATGAATGTTTATTTTTAAGATGAATACTTATTTAATGAAGATGAATGTTTATTTTAATATTAATATTTATTTGATGAAGACAAATATTTATTTAATGAAGATGAATGTTTATTTTAATAATTAAAGATAAAAACATTTCAAATTCAGAAAAAAAAAAAAAAAAAAAAATTTATTTTTAAATTTTTAAAAAAAACTCTACAATGAATGAGATGAGCCTAATTTACATGAAGTTATGTACCAATCTGTTATAGACAAAATAAACTTAGATTAAACGAATCTAGCTAAACGAATGCTATTGATTCTGATGCATTTTTATTAAACAAGTACAGTTTCAGTACTTCCAAGATTTAGCACAGTTAAAAGCACTAATAATAAAAATAATAAAAAATAAATACTAAAATTTCTAATACTCAGTAGAGTTAATTGAATTGTTGAACTTTTATTATATCAAATTGTAAAGAAAAGATTCAAGTGTGTTCTCAGCTTATGATACATCTGATTAATTAATGATCCTTAATCCATTGTCGCGCGAGAAGGATTTCGGGTCACATTCGGAATTAATTAAATAAATAGTTGGGCTTCCAATTCCGGATGCCTCTGGAGACCATCGTTTTCCCAACTTTTTGCGAATACTTCAGTAATTAATCCTCGAAAATTAGCCAATTAAAGAATTTTTAATGGCAAATGATTCAGATATCTACAGCAGGGGACAATGAGACATTCTTCGGAAGAAATTAAATTTCATCAAAACAATCAATTTCTTCATCCAGATTAACTGTACAGTTGAATTCAATGCTACATATTCGAGAAGTACATATTAAGAAGTATTAAAAGATTAATTTAAAAACAAAATTCAATGAAATATTAGAAAGTCTTTGAATTATCGTTGCAGTGAACGCTAACTCATCACTTTAAAATTTCTACAATTAATTGCTAATTAATTTGTTGATTATTTTATCAACCATAATCATTCCTCATCAAACACTCAAGATATTTAAAAACAATAATCTTCACTAATCAAGATAACATAGCTAAAAGCGTATTTGTGTACCACAATAACCATTATAAGCAAAATAAACATAAAAAGACCACCCAATTAATTTCCTTTTCTTTTTAGACTTTGCAGGATCATAACCCTTCACACACACGAAATAAAATTCGAAAGAAATGAAATCAATAAAAATATTGTTTATTTTTCAATTTTACTCGTGTAATTAAGGTAAATGAGTACTTCAAAGAAAAAATTAGTTTTTAGATACAGGTTAACTGTATTATATTATCGTATACTATCGTCATAAAATAATATATCTGTATATTATGGTCATAAAATTACATGTGCGATAATCAGACTGCTATCCTGCAACTATGGTGAAAGCACACTACTAAAAATATGTTGTAAATAAAAGTTAAAAATAACAAATTGCAAATTTGACAATAAATAACTAAGAAAATAATAACACTATAAATACTTAATGTATATAGAAATAAAATTTTTGATTAAAATATGACTATGAAATAGTTCTAGTGTTAATCCATCAAATATATTTATATATATAACTTACCACCAAATTGTATTATAACCCTTCCTTAGTGAACGTTCTTGGTGTCTACCATAACAATTATAAGTTATACAAATATGTCTAACATATTTTGTTTATCTCATGACGACATCTTGCTGTTTGAGAAATCTGGGCAGTAAGGTTTTGTTTCATCCAAGTTGAGGATTTTGCCAGCAAGGGGATAAAGATCCTTTTCATCTACGTTAAAGGGTTTGCCAGAAAGGGTGGATAAAGATCCGTTTCATCCACGTTGAGGAGTTTGCCACAGCAAGGGGATAAAGTTACATTTCATCCAGGTTGAGGGATATTCCAGCAAGGAGTCCATCGTGGAGAACCTGATTGTCAGTCCGCGCAATCGTTACCAGGACAGGAAGGACCTCATCCCATGGAATGGATTCCAGAACTTTAGAACTAGCACATTCTCAATTTCATTTCTTCTTAATCATGTCGACTTTTCGAATCTGGCCTTCGCTGGAGATCGCGTTTGTTGCGATTGATTTCCTTTATCTCAGTATTCCACCTCTTAGGTCTCGGATCTTGGAGATACCTTTCCATTTTTTAGTTTCTTTCTGAATTCTACCTTTAGCCATTCTCGTTCTTTCATTTTCTGAGTTCAAGTTTTTTACGGTTTCTTCCTCTAACTACTAACTCCCGATTCCGGTTTTTTTTCTTTCTCAGTCTTTTTTGTCCTTTTCTCACTCACTTATCACTCTAAGAATTCTTTTGATCATTTTCGATTATTGTTAGGATTCAATCTCTTAGAATCCACCAATAACTCATTGTCTTAAGAGTGTTTTGCAATTTAACCTGAAAGGCGTTGATTCATTCGCTTTTTTCAGATAAATGTTATTTTTCACGCACAAGGTACCATCTGGAGAAACTCAGATAGGTACTCCCATTATCTCATAAATTTTTCTCTCCTCACTTCTTTGCTGCCTGTATCCCTAATCATAAATATGGTCGACTGTCATCTATTAGGTGATCAACATGTCATAAGACTTAAGGACCTTGCTGACAACATCCACACATTATGTAACAATATTGTCAGACCAGCTGCTACATAAACTTTTTATCTAGCTTAAAGCGAAACGCTCCTAACTGAGGATGGCCATTATCTGTCACTTTTTCGAAAGGAAACCACTTCATCTTTAATTATCGGCGAGAAGCAAATGCAATCCCCTGATCATAGGTTATCGCCGACAGTAAACGGCATTGCGTTGATTTTACCCGTATTCACAAGGGGGGATGGGATTGAACGCTTACACTAAGAACCTATACACAGCCATAATACGAGGTAAATAAAAATCAATCATAATCTCTCATTAATCATAAAATGGTTATAACATAAAAATTCCTTATTAAAACATAAGAAAAGGAAAATAAATTATAAAATAATTAAAAATATATTTTGAACACGACATTTTAAAAAATGTCAAAATTAATTTTTTAAGTCGACAGTTTCATGGTATGTTTCTCGTAAAATAAATACTTTTTTGATTAACTCTAGTGATAACTTTTTATTGAATCCCTTAGTTTTTATAGTTGAATATTTCATTCAGTCTCTTTTTTAGAAAAAAAATGATGCGAATTGTGAGAAAGTAGGTGAATATCTCATTGTGATAGTTGTTGTTTTCAAAGAACCTTTGAGTGAAAAAAGAATAATGTTGTGTTATTTTCATTTTGTTAGTGATATTTCAAAACCACATCACTGTTAGTTGTAGATTCAATGCAGATAAAATATAATACACCCAAAACGACACTCTTAAAAAGAGGATTTTTAAGAAATATAAATTTGAAATGTATAATCAGTTTCAAATATTTTTTGAAACCTTAGATAACCACAACACAGAAAGATTGGGGATTATACGATAAATATAATCGCCATATTAATATAAGGTAGGTTGTTTCATTTTATTATTATAGGATAAATAAAATGAAACAACCTATCTTACCATCTGTGAAAGTAAATATTTGTATCTTTTATCTTGAATCTTGATATCATTTGTCATTGCAAACAAATCTAACGATGTTGTTGTCAAAGGAAATCCAGTTGTAAATAAGAATTTACAGAGTAAATAATTGAATTTCTTTTAAAAAGTAGTTTTTTTTCTCTTTTATGAGCTTACAATGTTTCATTTCTTAATAAAAAACATTTTATTCAAGAAATTCATGTGATAGGATGGTGTATTTGAAATTTATAATAGAGAAATAGAATTTAATTCAGTAAAACTCAGAGAAGCACCGCTATTTTCTTAAAATATATTAAAACATTTACTTTTTTTCTAAACATACATGAATGAATTTAATGCAAAAATTTCTACATAGATTAAATTGCAATAAACAGTTTACAGAACACATACACACACACACACCAGAAGTTCCTCGACGATATCCTATACCTCTTGTCTCTTTTGAGGAGAACTTTTTCAGGACAAAATTAAGTCATCATATAAGTCACGTATATTAGTGAATAATTATCTAACACCAAAGGGAAAGTCTGGGAGACAATCGAGGATGTCTGGGGAAAAATTTAGTGAAAGAAAACTCACAAAAGAAGCTACTGCCAATTTTAGATTAAGAACTAGACACGATTGCCTTGCTGAACATCTAGCCAAAATAGGAATTTTGAACTCTGATACACATATATGTTTTATGTAAGACAGCGACAATGAATAAGGCCAATGTACTTGTTTTGCTTAGGACTGCACTCTCAACTACAGCGGTCTGATGACCAATTGGCTAGCACTCTGGTCGTTAGTACCACAGGCTTCACCTTCGAATTCTGACTGTGATGTATGTTTGTTAGTGGTTCGGAATCCACTTTAAACTGTAGGTCCCTGGTCTAATTAGCTTAAAAGTGTACACAAAATGACCGCAGGGCGACAAACAAAACAAAACCTAATTTACAACAGAATGATGATTTGTGTACTCTTTACTGGAGGGCCAGAAAAAACATGTCCTGATTACATGGACCTTTATTATGGTGCTTCTAGCTTTTTAAATTTTTATTCTTAGAACATTTAACTTGTGGGCTTGAAGGGTCGAGTGGCTAGCGCTCTGGCGCTCGGTACCACAGGTTTCGGGTTCGAGTCCAGGCGGTCTAGATTAGATATCTACCAAAGTGGGATAAGTAACAGCAACAATATTTAACTTGTTTTTTAAGGCCTTTCGGTCACTTTTTGTTAAGAATGTCTGGTCTTTCCCTTTTTTGTAATTTTGATTTGTTTATAAAGTTCTTTTTGTTTTGGCCAAAGTTGTATGGATTGTATTCTAATAAAGTCATAGGAAACAACAATAACAACAGATCTCAGAATGAAACCCCCAGTTTAATTGAAACAAGAAATATTAGACCTACAAAATTTTTAATTCTTTTTTAGTAATAATGTTTAATAATGTCATATCTGAAGTTAACCAATTTGGTTTTGCAATAAATCAACATCTAATATATAATATTCATAAAAGTAGCTTTGAGCAAATTTTAGTTTTTCTAAGCTACTGAAAAATATATATTTTTTTAAAAATATGAATTTTTACATTTCTTCTAATTCAATGCACGTGTTACATTTTTTGAAAATACATCAAAGAATAAAAAGCAAATTTATAACCATCTTTCAGTATGTAAAAAAAACCATAATTGAATCATGACAAGATTATAATAAAATAAAAAAAAGAATTTTTCTGAAAATGTGTTATTTGCAGTGAATCATCATTTATTCTTTAAAAAAATAGAAAAAATAATAATTTTAAATAAAGTAGAAGAAAGTAAGAAAAATTTACCGAAAGAATCACTGGAAAAATGGAAGGGTGAATTATATTTTTTAAGTCAGAAAATAAATGCATGGGTCAGAAAAAATTTTTGCTACACGCAATTTATTTATAGTTTTTTCCATTAAAAGTAAACAATTGTTGTTGTCAATGTTTCATATATAGTTTAAGAACGATGACGGACTATATCGATCTTAGAAGAGATTTTACGAAAAAAAATCAATATGAACCACGATAAAAAACAAATAAAGTAAGATATGAAATATTTCTGAATTCTTTATGAATAGTTTTAAAACTAAAATTTCATAAATATTTGAAATTATGATGACTTCTACGCCAAGTTCCCGAGTCAGAAATACTATGAGTCTTTCAAAATCATCGATTTAAGGGAAACAAATTTTATTTTCAAAGGTAGAAGTGATATAACTTACTAGGTACAATTCTTTTCATCACATTTTCTTTTGTTTACTGTAGTATATTTTTGTAGTTGAAATTCCACTGTACTAACTAAGATGAATTTAAATATTTCGTCATGGAAAGCTCATAAACACTCTTTGGACATAAAAATCGCTATTACACCTAAATTAGCAGCCAAACGGCTATTGTCAAATTTTATTTTAAATTGCTTTTACGCCAAAATTTATCGCTTTATCGCCAAATGTCACTGCCAAATTTCCTTAGCTAAATTAATGTTTTTATGAAAAAAAATCTACATAAACCATAATAGAAACAAATGAAATAATATATTTAAATATTTCTGAATTCTTTTGATCAATTTTAAAACTTAAATTTCAAAAAATAATAAAATTATGAAGGGTTTTTTTTCTGAAGTTTCGAGACAGGGAGTCAATGAGTTTTTCAAACTCATCGATTAAAGAGACACAAATTTTATTTGCAAAAAAAATTGTCGGATTGATAAACAGGAATACAACAAACTAATTAATTATAATATAAAAAATAAAGTAATAATATGAAAAATCCTTTTCCATCTTTTTTTTTTTTTTTTGTTGTTGAAGGCATTTAGTTAACTTAGGTCGAAATTCCATTCACTAACTAAGAAAAATTTTAAAATATTCCGTTACATGGGGAGTTGCTTATAAACACTCTTTGGACACTAAAAATCGCTATTAAGCCAACTTTTAGCAACCAAACAGCTATAAAGTGAAATTTTATACCTTAATTTGCTTTTACGCCCAATTTTAACGTTTCAACGTCAAATATTATCATTATCCTGCCAAAACTTTATTCCTGCAATGCTTTTTTGCGAAAATTTATCACGTTATGGTCAAATTTTTCACTAAGCTAAAATCTTATTTTCTTGGAAGAATTTTTTATCAAAAAATCCAAAGGAACTATAATAAAAACAAATAAAAGTAAGATAATAAATATTTCTGAATTCTATATGAATAGTTTAAAACTAAAATTTCATAAATATTTGAAATTATGGACGATTTCTACGTCAAGTTCAGAGTCAGAAATACATAAGTCTTTCAAAATCATCGATTAAAGGGGAAACAAATTTTTATTTTTCGAAATTATAGAAGTGATATAACTTACTAAAGAACAATTCTTTTTCATCACATTTTCTTTTACATTTGAAATCATCGATTAAAATTCCACTATTTTTAACAAGGATGAATTTAAAAATATTTCATCACATGGAAAGCTTTAAACACTCTTTGAACGTTGAAAATCGCTATTACGCCAAGTTAAAGTGAAGTTTTATTCCTTAAATTGCTTTTACTAAACGCCACATATTATCAATCTTGCTTTTTTCATTATTTTCTTTTTTATGAAAAATATTACATCAACCAAAATAAAAACAAAATAGTTTCTTAATTATGATATTTACTGTTATGATGTATGTTTCTACTAAATGTAGTTGAAACAATTTTTTCAAAATTATCAAATGATATAACATACTAAAAGCAGTCCTTTTTTATTATATGTTCTTTTTGTTGAAAGCATTTAGTTTACTTTGGTTGAATTTAAACTAAGAAAATATTCTCACACATGGGAAGCTCATAAATATCCTCTGAACATTTAAAATTCGCTGTTACGCCAATAGTAGCAGCCAAGCAGCTATTAAGTCAAATTTTATTCCTTAAATTCCTTTTAGGCCAAATTTTTATTTTTTAACGCCAAATATTATCAATATCTTTGCCAAAATTGTATTCCTGAAATAACATAAAATTTATCGCTTTATCACAAAATTTTCACTAGGCTAAATTGTATTTTCTTGAAAGTGTTTTTTATGAAAAATCAATATGAACATAATAAAAACAAATAAAGTAAGATATTAAATATTTCTGAATTTTTATGATTAATTTTAAAACTTAAAACTTAAATTTCCTAAAGTTTTCAAGACAGAAATATATGAGTCTTTCAAAATCATTGATTAAAGGGGAAAAAATTTTATTTTCAAAATTATCGAAGTGCTAAACAGAATACAACTATGAACAATCCTTTTCATCATATATTTTTTATCGTTGAAAGCATTTAGTTTGGTTAAGTCGATTCCGCTGCACTAATTAAAAATTTTAAAATATTCCTTCACATGGGAGCTCATAAACACTATTTGGACCCTTAAAAATCATTATTATGTCATCATTAGCAGCTAAACAACTATTAAGTCAAATTTTTTTTCTTAAATTGCTTTTACGCCAAATTTTATCGATTTAACACAAATTTTATCACTATACTGCCAAAATTTTATTCCTGAAATGCTTTTACGTCAAAATGTATTGCTTTTATCGCCAAAATGTTTTTCACTAAGCTAAATTTTATTTTTTTTGAAGTGTTTTTATGGAAAAAAATATCAACCATAATAAAAACAAATAAAGTTTTCTTAATTCCTTATGATTAGTTTAAAAATAATTTAAGTTTCATAAATATTTGAAATTATAATGATTTCTACCTGAAGTTTCTGAGACGTTTTTTTTCAAACTCATCGATTAAACGGGAAACAAATTTTTAGTTTCAAAATTATCGAAGTGATATAACATACTAAAAACAGTCCTTTTTCATCACATTTTCCTTTTTTGATGAAGATATTTATAATACTTTAGTTGAAATTCCACTGTACTAACTACGAAGAATTTTTAAAAATATTCCCTCACATGGAAAGCCCATAAACACACTTTGGACACTTAAAATCTGCAACCATAAAACACGATCCTCACTTATTTATTCATTGGTTTAAATAATCAAGAGCAATTATGAGAACACGTTTTTCAACATCGGTTCGGTGATTATGCAGTTTTTTCTTCTTACGCATTGAAAAGTTTTACGCTAATTAACCGCAACAGCTTGTCAGTAAAAACAAATTCCTTGAGAATATCTTGAGAATACTCGATACAGGGAAAAAAACAACGAAGCCAAAGTGTTTTAATTAGAAATATATCAGGATAGAGAGTTTGGTATCTAATGCCTGTCATCTATCATTTGTGCTGTGACGTATAGATAATTTCAAAAATTAATGACTTCATTTAGCAAACTATTAATTTTGTCTCCGAGTGTTCGATTAAATCTTTAAACATGTGTATCATCTCAGAAAAGTTTCCTCAAAAGAGTAAAATAAACCGCAAACGCTTTTTGAGAATTTTGAAAC
>BPLR01010487.1:0-60018 GCA_021605095.1 Caerostris extrusa | reverse complement strand
CAATTGCAATATACTTTAATATTACTTGGAGACAATGAATTATTTCATCTAAGACCAATGCTAAGGCTAATGCCAGTGATATATTTAAAAATCAAATGTATCTTTTTATTGCCATGAAATGATTTAACGATTTTGGTCCAGAAAGTGTGGTAAGAATCTTTATATCATCCACCCAAACTAATAACTACGATGTCAAATTTAACAACTCTTTCTATTGATTTGTGGCCCTTTGAGAAGAAATTTCTAATCTTCACCTTTATTGTTAACTGATGTACCAAGGAACAGCCAACGTTGCCTCACTTGAGGAAGGATTCCACTTTTGCCAACCATTTGTCCTGACTCTTTTTGCACATCCTTTTTGGCGATAAATTGTACCTTTTACTTGGTTTTACTGCCGAAATCAAAACATTCTTCATCGAAGATACCATCTAGAAACCTTTGTCACCCTAGAATTTCTTCTGACTTACGAAATTTTCGTCCTTTCTGTTCACTTTATCTATTGTGTGAGAAAACCATCCCTACCCCTAAAATCAGTCAGTCAGTCCATCAAATCTTTGCCTAACCTGTCTGCCTTTTTGTATCGTTGTCATCTGTGTATGGTATTTTGAAACTAAACAATTTATTGTCTCTTTTGTTAGAATGTGCTACCTTGGTTGATAATTTATAGGAATGTACGAAAAGTTGGCACTTTATGAAAAGTTGCATCGCTGGCTGTACATGGAAACGTTTAAAAAAAAGAAACACTGTTCTTGCTCAATGTCTCTCAAATTTCATCTAAAAATAGAGGGAATAACTTATTTTTTATTTTAATAACTTGTTAAAAAAAAATACAGGTTTTTTGTATTATTATAGGTTTAGATTTTAATAAAAAGGCTACATTTTCAAACTACTACCTATAATGGCTGATAATTTATAGGAATATACGAAAAGTTGGCACTGTTTGGCACTTTAAAGTAAAAGTTGCATCGTTCGTTGCAACCATTTTTTAAAAAGAAATTCGAAGTTCGGTGCAATGTCTCTCAAATTGCAAGTAAAAATAGAGGAATATAACTAGTATTTTATTTTAATATCTTGTTATTAAAAATAAATACAGGTTATCTTTAATATTTAAAAAAAAAAGCCTATATTTTCAAACTACTATCTGCATAACCTAGAATTTGATGAATATATTTTTGATAAAATTGTTAATATTATTATTAAAATTATAATATTTAACATATCTAGCGCAATTCACGTGTAGCGTAGAGAAAGAGGGCGTTGCATGTGAGTATAAGAAGACAAGAATTCGTTTCCCGCTGGAGGCTCACGGTAGAGTCTTTGTGGTGTCCACTTTCATAATAGTGGTTGAATTTATAATTTTTTCTAATTATGCACGAGAATGAAAACAGGTATAGTGCAAGTCAACTTGGAATGCAATACGCTCAAATTTATTCCGTTGACATACCAAAGTAATGTTGTTATACAATTCAACAAATTCTTTAAGAAAATTTAGTTAATAATCCAGTAAAGGCACATTAGAAAAAGCTATGATAAAAATACATGGTTTGGTTACCAAAAAACTGTAAAACGAAAATATTTCTGGTAAAATGGTTAGTCATAAAACAAAAACGTAAATGGTTAGTCGCCCTATAATCTTTTTTGCGCACTTAAGGCTAATTAGACGTTATGTATACATAATTAATTATATATATGTGTGTCTATGCACACGTACATTATAGCACATTTATAACTAGTTATGTTTGTATTTGTAGTTTTTTTTCTTCATAAGCATTTTTCTTTTACAAAAACTTTAAATATTATTTTTTTTAAATTTTAAATTGTTTTACATACTAAACCATATTCTTCTTCAATGGCGCAATGACCCCATGGTGGGTCAAGGTCGTCTGCCTATTGGCCGATTTCGAGACAGGAGATTTTTCCCTTTTATGGGGTAGTAAGGGTTGTCAGCCCTACGTTCAACGCTCTGCAGTCATACTAGACCGGGACGTACGGTTTAGGGCGGATTTCGATCCATTACAAACATCCATGGCACCTCCGGGTTTGGTTTGTCCCTCTATTGCCATTTTGTGCACACTTTTAGGTTAGTTAGACAAGTACCTACAGTTTAATGTGGATTCCGAACCACTCTAAAACATCCATGGCGCTAGCTGGTTCGAACCTGAAACCTGGTACCAAAGGCCAAATCGTCGTTAGCCAATTGGTCATCAGGACGCGGCACCTCCGGGACTCGAATCTGAAACCTGTGGCCCCGAGCATCAGAGTGCTGTAAGCGCCCCTCAGGCACAAGACCATATTATTGGTCTATAAAAATTTATATTTTAAATATAAAAAAAATAAAATAAACGTATTTAACAGGATATGAATTTTAAAAAAAACATTCTCAAGGCTAAATAAAATTTAAATGTTATAAATTAAATATAAAATCCTCCAACTATATGAAATAAAAAGAACAATAAATAGACGATAGACGGTGGACTACCATGTCGTTTACACTTATCCAACAACACGTAGCATCTGAAAATATTTGCATTGATAAACATGAGTTTTTTTCGATAGCCCCCTCATTCTCACAGTAAAAAAAAAAAATAATTCCAAAAGATTTCACTACATTGGATATCTAAAATAAAAAATGTCCAATAGCAAAATCGAAAGAAAAAAAAATATATGTATATCTAAACGTGCACTTGGGTCATTTTCTTTTCTCCAATCAGAATAGTTCAAGAGAAAACATTTCAAGTTGTATTTTTTTTTCTATTTATTTATTTCTCGGGGTTTATCAGTCTGGCCAGAACTTTATGAGTTTTTGTGTGAGTGCTCTTCTGATATCATCCGGGATTCCTAAAGTGATTGGACGCACTTCACACTTTTTATTTCGATAGCAGCTGTCGTTTATTGCACATTTGGATACCGCATGCCTTTGAAAAAAACGTTTTTCCGCTTTCGATGCACTGCAGCGAGGTTGTGCAACGAACGCATTTTACAAAAAAAAAAGGTCTTGAAATTGTGAAATTAATTGTGAGAAAACAGTGACATAAATGCGTTATAAGTATAAATGTGCCTTTACTCTGGTACGCATTTCGTTATAAGGTTAATCTTTCAATTGCATATTTTAAACAACAGTGTATTCGCTCGCTAAAAATGCAAAATATACATATATATTTAAAGATAGAATGCATAAAATATTAAAGATGAAAAATGAATGTGGTGCCTGAAATGTTTCTCCAGCGCAAATTACATGCCTGAAAAAACAGTTGTGAAATTAACGAATTTTTTTTTATAATTTTTAATATCTTTTCTTTATATGGTTATGCATTTTTGATACAACTGTGACTGAAAGATAATTGTTCTACAGATAAAAAACAAGACGCATTGATTTCACAAATACGCATAGACTAAAAATGTGTAAAACTAAATAAAGTCGTTTTGAGACAAAATACGCACTCTCGACAACAGGTATTTTCATGCAGCAGTGTTTTTATATTATATATATGATGTAAAAAATATTAAGCATGAAATGGATGGGAAAACGAAAAATCCACAAATTTTAGACGCAGGTGACACAGATTTGTTTTTCGACACAAATTATTTTTTTCAAACAAAAATGCATCTTTCTTACTAAATTGAAAAATGGCATATTTTTTTATTCTACTTTTTAATAAAATATTTTGAAACATTTAACTTAATAAAAGTATAAACTCGTCGTGTTAAACGTCCTATTACGATAAAATACAAAAAAGAGCGTAAAAATGGATAAAATGAAAATAGTCACCTGAGAAATGTAATTAACGCAGTGACTTAGACATCATTAACTAGACGCAGTGATACATACTCATAAAACAAGACCATTGACACAAATACATACGACTAGACGTTTTGGAACAAATACGCATGCATTAACAGGTACGTGTTATGCATATGGATGTTTTGTCGTTTGTTTTCTATTTTTTTTTTTAATGTTTTTTCTTTTGAAAAATGGCATATTTTTTTTATTCTACTTTAAAAAATCTCTTTGAACTTAATAAAAGGTATAAACTCGTCAAATTAATCGTGTTAAAACGTCCTATTACGGTAAATATCACCCACTTTTTCAATTCCTTCTATTAGCTCAACTTCCCTATATATATCTTGTTAAAATTTTCAATCGTTTTTTATTCATCCACTCAAGTTCAAATACATTTCTTTTGAACTTGTAGTGTATGTGGATACATTTTTTTTCAAATATTAATTCAGTAATTAAATTTAATTAATTAATTTTTGTTTTTTTTAGATTTAAGTTGCATATATATATATATATATATATATAGATGGCGCCAGATAAACTTAAAAAAATGAATGAAAATTATTTGTAAAAGACTTTTCTGCAATAGAGTGAAAAAAAGTAGGAATTGACTTTAAAAAAAGTAGGAATTGACTTTTAAAAAAAATAGGAATTGACTTTAAAAAAAGTTTTATATTACTTGTTTTTATTCTACTTTAAAAAAAAAAATCTCTTCATTTAACTTAATAAAAATATAAACTGGTCGTGTTAAAACGAGCTATTACGGTAAATATTACTCACTTTTTTTAAAGTATGACTTAAGAAAGATCGTGCAATACTCTCCGTTATGTATAAAATAATACATTACAAAAACAAACTGCCTGATTAAAAGCGAAGAGCAATCGCTTCTCGTATTGATTGCAGCCGTGCTCTTTAGGGGTATTAATAAGTATCATTTAGGGGTAGTTGACAAGGTGCAGACTCACGATTTTTCGGCGGGAACGAAATTCTGTCATTACTTTAATCGTCTGAAAGAGATCCCGAACCGGGATCTTTTTGAAAACCGCCGTTCTCTCCCACCCCCTACCCCAAAGTAGTATAAGACGATTTTTTTTTTTTTTTTTTTTTTCATTTTTCATATTACTATTTCAAGTTCTTTATTATTATTTAGTGGTGTAGAAGTCTGGTTCTTTTTTTTTTTTTTGGTGAAAAAGTGACAAAAAAATGAAAAAAGAAGTGGATTAATATAATAAAAATGGTTTTTTTTTTATTGGACTTTGCAAATTGAAATGATTTTTTTTGTTATTGTTATTGTTATTTTGAAGGTGTTTGTTCAACTGTGTTGTTGAGAAGGTAGACGTGTTATTTGAGGTGTTTGTGAGAAGTTCAAGAAAATTCAAAAAAAAAATTTTTTTTTTTTTCTGAACTATTTTTTGCCTATGTTGTTTGTACAGTAGGTTCCTTTGAAACTGTTCGTGAAAAAATTTTGCACGAGGTAATGATATTAACATGGTTCATATTTTTTAAAAATATTATAATTTCGTATAATTTTACATTTATGTTTTTTTTTATATTGATGTTGATTTCAATTTATAAACCCTCTTAAAAACTTCATTATAGAATGATTAGCAAAATTACTTTATGTACATATTATTCCGTTCTGCTGTATAGAATATATATTTATTTACATCTAACCTTTTATTTTTAAATAAAAGATTGATTTGAAGTATAAAGAATTTAACAATAAATACTTAACTTTAACAATAAATTTCATAAGCCCAGCTAGAAAATTGTCTCATATTAAACTATAAATTTATATATACTACAACTATTACTACACTACACCATATCACCTCTGACCTTTGATACCACAGGCTTCAGGTTCCACTGGTGGTGGCGTGGATGTTTCTTAGTGGTTCGAAATCCACATTAAACTGTAGGTCCTGGTCTGATTAGGCCTCGTGGGTGCAAAAAATGACCGTATGTCGACAAACCAAACTTTCCACCTATTTGTGCTAATTGTAAGGACTTTCCTGTGTATAGAATTGTCTTGCTTATTCTCGACATAGGAATGGTTTTTCAATTAACTTTCTCTGTTTGGAAATTCAACCCGCTTTCCACCAATCTATATACCTGGATGAGCGTTAGAGTAACTGCTTAAAAAACCAGGAGACTTGACGACGATTGTGACAACCTATGAAAAGCATCTCGGGTCAATGGTCAAGCTACCTTGTGGGATTTTCTGGGTTTTCTGCCATACGAGGTGCAAATACGAGGCAGTTATCGCTAAAAATCCCCCAGGAAGGCAACGCCCTCCTATTATCACATGCCATTTGATTATTTGCGGCATTACAACACAAGGCTCACCAATATTTAACAACAACATAAAGAAATAAGAAATAAAAAAAAAGGAAACATTGTTCGCTGTTCACTACGTCATCCTTTTTCAGAGCAGGTGCGTCTTGAATTTGTCACAAATTTTTATCCTTTAACCTTTCCTACTATTTATGCAAAGTCATCTATAGATTGCTTTTCACGAGCAGAAAATAATCGCCATAATTTTGTTCAACTTTGTGTGTGTGTGCGTGAAAGAGGGAAGCGACCGCGAAGTGAGACAAATCTAATAAAAGAGGGGAAACAATAGTTAAAATCATTTGGTTACTTTTCCATCCAAATCTTGACCTCGATTTAGTCAGAAAAATAAATGAGGGGGATCCGACACAAATTGCTCTTTTTAGTAAGTGTCAAATTTTCGAAGAAATCAGCTTACCTTATTAACGGACTCATATTTAATATTCACTGGCTATTTTCGTTGGAGTCGTTTTTATTTAAAAATGAATACAGTGACTTGTCCTTCTTCCACTTACTACGTTAAACTGTGGGTCCCTGTCTAATTAGCCTAAAGTGTGCACAAAATGACCGTAAGGACAAACCAAACCAATCTATCTACTCTCTTTAGAACCACAGGCCTCAGGTTCGAATCCTGGCGGTGGCAAGGGAGCTTGTGAGTGGTTTGGAATCCATTTTAAACTGTATGCCCCGGTCTAATTAGCCTAATAAAGGTAAAAATGACTGTGCGATAAACAAAAATCTATCTACTCTCTATAATAGACAGGCTTTCAGGTTTGAAAGGTGGCATGGAAAAAACCAAACCAATCTACCCGTAGAACCACAAAAACCAATTTATCTACTCTCTTTAGCACAGGCTTCAGGTTTGAAATCCTGGTGATGGCAGGAATGTTTGTGAGTGTTCCCTGAAAACCATGTTACAAAATGACCGTAGAAAGTCCCAAAAGATAGAAGAACAAACCACTATAAAACCACAGGGAGACTTCAGTTCGAATCCTGGCGGTCTAATTAACCTAAAGTATGTACAAAATGACCGTAGAACCACAAACCAATTTATCTACTCTCTTTAGTACCGCAGGCTTCAGGTACAAATACTAGTGGTGGCATGGATATTTGTTAGTGGTTCAGAATCTATGTTAAGTAGTAGATCCCGGTCTAATTAGCCTAAAGTGTGCACAAAATGACCGTAGAGCGGCAAACCAATCTATATACTCTCTTTAGTACCTGTAGGTCCCCACCCCTCCCCCCTTAATTTGCCTAAAGTGTGCACAAAAATGACAGCAAAGCGACAAACCAAATCTACCTACTCCTGACTTAATTCGTAATGTTCCTTATCAAAACTGAACATTTTTTTTAACATAAAAGACAAACAAGATTTCCTAAAGACATTTTTTTTTTTTCTGACGAATCTGAATTTATGTGCGAAAAATTTTTTAATGCATAATGTATGCATGGTTGAATAACAAAACATAGCAGTCAACTCAAGCATGGAATTGAATTCTTTCGCGTAAATTAATTTTTGCTAAGTGTTAGTTTTTAAAAATTTTAGTTGATTAAGTTTAATTTCATGTTATGTTGCAGATGAAGAATATAGTAGAAGATTCATACAAGAAAATGCTTGCAATTTAAGAAATTTTTCAAAATCTATTTTTAAAAAAAATAAATTATAAAACATGATGTTGGTTTCATTTGTTTCTTAACTAATGAAGGTTTCTTAATTTTGTGTTATTTTCTAAATAAAGCGTAGAATTTATAGTATTTATAATATTATGTTTTTTTAATGTCTAATTTTATTACGATTTAAAATGATTTTTAGTTTTAAATAATATTATTCGTGTAGTACTTACTCATTAAATTTTAATATATATATATATATTTTTATTTTGAGGAATAAACAAATTTGCAGAAGAATTTCTTATCAAATTAAATAATTGGGAATTATTTTAACATGTTAGACTTTCATTAGGGACTTGATGGCCGAGTGACTAGCTCTCGGTGCCACATGTTTCGGGTTCGAGTCCCGGCGGTGCTATGGATGTTTGTAGTGGTTCGGAATCCACTTTAAGTCTAGGTCTCGGTTTAATATGATCGTAGAGCATTGAACGTAGGGCTGACAACCCTATCCTCCTATCCTGTAAAAAAAAATCGTCTCCTGTCTCGAAATCTGCCAGTAGTAGATGACCTGTCCCGCCATGCTGTTGCGCCAATGAAGAAGTCTTTATTAGATTGTTTAACGATCGTATCGTTAGATTATTTTAGTTTTTTTTTTAAATTAAGATTAAATAAAAATAGAACTATTAATCAAATCAGAATTCAATAAATAAATATTATTTATTTTTCAGCAATTATTTATGAAACGACAAAAAAAACATTTAACCCCTACCTAACAAACTACACAAAATTTATTACTAAATGCTTAAATTCGATAAATTGTTGTTGTTTAAAAATTCTGTGCACTTTTACCTGAAACATTTTCTATTAAAATCTTCCTACTAATGTACTTCAAACTAAATTTGATTAATCTAATTAAATTATTTAGTATCAATTTTTATTACAATGATTTAAAGAAAGACAAGAAATAGCACGATGAACGTTATATATACCTCGCCCCCGAAGAACTGTGTACCTTTTGGTATATATACATATATGCTTTTACTTAAGTCAAAGAGATGGATGCCTGTATTGTGGTATACGTGATTTTCTGGCAAGAACAATTTTTAACATTCTTCCTTCCTCCTTGTGCCACTGCGGAAATCTAGGTTTACTTTTTCCACCGCCACTTGGAATATTTTATTCCTTTTTACCCTTGGGTATATAGGTAAGCGCATGCGTGGGTGTATGGCGGGGTGTTGGAAGAAATTATCGTTTTGTTCACGGTTTGTACAGGAATTTATTTTTTTTTTTTACGAATGGAGTCTTTTGCAAACAGGTTGATTTTCGCTTAAGTCATGGGATTAATTTAGAGGTTATTTATTCATTAAATGGTTTTGTTGTCGTCTTTTCCAATGAAGCTATTCAGTTACATAAAATAAATTAATAAATTGAGATATTTGTTATATCAAGTTTGGGTGGGTTTTTTTTTTTTTTCACTTCACCTTTTTGTATAATTGCACATTTGGGGGGGATGGTGGAAGGTAGAAAAACTTGCAGGATTTATTATGATAAGTTATTATTATAATTTCATTTGTTTGGTATTTCTTATCCAACTTGATCGACAGCAACATTTAGAGCAAATCCATGAACCCATGTGTTCTTATAGAAGGCGTGGGCAGCTTCTGTTGGTGCTGAGATTTAATTGCCAAGTATGACGAAATAATTTCTGATATGATGCTAATAATAATTACCAAGTAGGACGAATTAATTACCGAGTATAATTCATTCAGTTGCATCCATACATCTTCCATTGCTACCAAAGGCCAGAGCGCTAGACAATTGGCCATCAGGCCGCTCTCTGTTGTGATAGAGCACGTGTAGGCTGAAGTTTGACTTGACTGCGAGTCGCTCAAGAAGGAGGGCAGTGCCTTCCGGGAGAACTTTTAGGAAAGCCATCCCATTTGCGTATCTTACGGGAGAAAACCCGGAAAATTCGCACCAAGTAGTCCGACTCACGAGATAAGATGCTGAACATTAAAAGCGCCATAGAGACTCCTTGTTTGCTGTGAAATGCCTGAATTGTTTGGAATTAGACAAGTATATGCGCCATCGCCACAAGTATATGCGCCATATAACGCCATCGAGTCTCCTCGTTTATTGAAACAGTATCTACAACATTGCCACCATCAGAACCTTAGCCCTAATGCTAACCAGCGGCGCACGTTGCCACTGAACCACGCGTCGAGCATAATTTCATTTAATATATAAATCTAGAAATTTAAAATGTTCTCGGATTCTAATCCATTGTGAAATACTTTCATGTAGTATTTGGTATTTATGTTTCATTTATTATTTATTTTTTTAATAAACATTGAACGACTTTTCAAGCCAATAACAGTTTACAATAACAAGTTTGGTTTGTCGCTCTACGGTCATCTTGCGCACACGAGGGCCAAACAGACAGTTACAATAACAGTTTTCACTTTCGATACTATTTTTTTTCATATTGTTGCCATTCGGCTATTGTAAATCCTCTGCAAAATGGTTATTATATTTTCCCATTTATTTCAATGGGGTTTTTTTATTCGCTTATTATTTTCTCGTTTGGGTATTCAAAAAATTTAAAAAAAACAGAAAACTTTTGTACTACGAGGACCATTGAAGTCATTGGATAACAATTCTCTCATATCTTCTCTATAATTTACGTTATATTTTTTTACTCTAAAAAATGAACAATAAATTACATTTTTATTAGAAGCGACTACTGATACCGTTTCATCTGTCAATAATACAAACATTTTGTCTGCAATTGAGACCCACTGTTTTCGAATGTGACACGATTTATGAATGAGATTTAAAAATTCTTGAGTGAAATTGAGCCCAAAAATATCCTGCATTCGATGCCAAGAATTTATGGGTCTTTGTTTAGCCTTCCTACTAGTTTTTTCATTGACGACGCTGTGAAAACGGGTAAACAAACTATTCATTTTTATTTCATCACTTTAGAAAAATATGTCGGTTTTTGTTTTGTTTTGTTTTGTTTTTCTTTCTTTTTAAATTGAAATTTTTGGAAAAACAAATAGATAAATGCCAGGAAGAATTATATTTATGTTTTTCAACATGTCTTTTTTTTTTTAACTTGATGTACCGAAAGACTAATATACTGGAAGATCATTTTGACTTTTACGATCGCAGTTTTTGCAATCATTTTAGAGTATCAAACGTATTTGAAAAGCTTAAAAATAATAATCCAATTTTAAATGAATCCAATGAAAAAAAAATTTTTTTTTCTGAGAAAATGAATCTTAAGTGCAATGTTCTTATAAAATGTTGTTATATGGGACCTGATGGCCGAGTAACTAGCGTTCTGGCATTCGGTACCACAGGTTTCGGGTTCGATGGATGTGTTCGGAATCCACTTTAAACTACAGATCCGGGTCTAACATAATCGTAGAGCGTTGCGGGGGTATTGTTACTCCGCTTCCGTAGTCTACCTTCAAGCTACACGCACCTCCTGGGTAGGGCTAACTGAGTAACGTCGGCGCAACGCTTGCCTTAAGGCATCACAGACAACTGTCTAAGTGTTTGCCAGCTGCATTAGGAAAAAAATGTTATATTGGACCTGATGGCCGAGTTGCTAGCGCTCTGACGCGCGGTACCACAGGTTTCGGGTTCAAGTCCCGGCGGTGCCATAGATATTTGTGGTTCGGATTTCACTTTTTAAACCGTAGGTTCCTCTCTAATATGAGCGTTGTGAGGGGGTAGTGTTACTCGCGTCCGTAGCATGTCTTCAAGCTACACGTACCCCCTGGTAGTGCTAAATAATTAATAGCATTGCAGCCCTTGCTTATGGCATAAAGATTAACTATTTCGGTCTTGCCATCTGCATTAGAACAATAATGTTGAAATATCTTTATAAAAAATATTATTCTCGCTTTTAATGTGTGTGTGAAAATTGTATCCATTTAGACAAAAGGTGGAAATGATCTTTTTTTTTTTTTATTTTATTTTATTTTAAACTTATTAATACCCTCTTAAAAATGATCTTATAAGCCACTGCACTCTTTCAAGATTTTAGTAAGTAACAGCGATGCAGCCCTTGCTTATGGCATAAATATTAACTGTTTCTGTATTGACAGCTACATTAGAAACAACGATGTTGAAATATCTTTATAAAAAATATTATTCTCGCTGAACATCTTTATAATTTCCACTTAAACAAAAGATGGAAATGATTGTTTTTATTTTATTTTTATTTTAAACTTGTTAATGCCCTCTTAAAAATGATCCTATAACCACTCCACTCTTTAGAACAACATTAAAACAACAATTCCCATGGAAATGGTGAAATTTCTTTTTAAAAAAAAAACAACAATATTATTCTCGCTTTTAATATGTACCCATTTAGACAAAAGGTGGAAATAATTGTATTTTAAACTTATTAATACCCTCTTAAAAATGGTCTTACAAACCACTCCACTCTTTAGAGGATTTTAGTAAGTAACTTCTTGGAAAGAAACCATTACTGGCACGGCATAAAAAATAAACCCAGACATAAATCCAATTAAGAAAAACCTACCAAAACATTTTTTTCCCTCAAAGCGAAACAAAAAAACAAAAAATTGATCGGCTTAAATCGTTTAACTAATGGACTTCTTGCGAACCTACCAAGAGTAGGTAGGTAATTGCTTATATACCACAGAAAGAAGCCAAAGGTATATAACCATCTACTTCTTTCCCCGTCATCTGTGATAGAAAAGTGTGGCCACTGATGCTTGAAATGATATATAGCCCTTTTATTCTCCATCAAAAGTGGATGTACACGGCTTTTATTTTTTAACCTTTTTTTTTTGATTTTTTTCCACTGATTCGTTAGCCGTTGTTCTTTCTGTTCTTGTTAACTGGACTGAATCTTGCGGCTGACTATATTTCCGGACTATAATGTACTAATGTGCCCAAAAAGTAAGACCAGTTTGTTTTTTCAAAACATTTTATTCCAAATTTATTTCATCGCCTTCAAAGTAATCCCCCCCGGACACAATGCACTTATTCCAATTTTTTTTCCAATCCTCAATGCATGCTAAAAGTCACCGGCAGGGATGGCCTTCAAAGTGCTCCCCGATTCACATTGAATCTCTTCAGTCGACTGAAAACGGTGTCCCCTAAGTGGGCTTTTGAGTTTAGGGAATAGCCAGAAGTCGCACGGTGTGAATACGCTGGTTGTGGAACGATAGGGGTTTCACTTTCGGCGAAAAAATCACGAAAGAATAAATGCAGTGTGAACGGGCGCATTCTGTGTTTTCGGTACCCATCGAGATTTGACGCCCAAAATGGAATTGACCGATCTTTTGAAATTCCGACATCATCAGCAAGGTCTCTAGTTGGAAATCAACGGTTTTCAAACACCAAATCTTTAATTTTTTGAACTTGAGCTTCGTTGGTTAAGGTTGATGGTCTGCCAGAGGGCTCTTCGTCTTCAACGCTTTCTCTGGCTTCTTTGAACAGTTTATACCACTTCTAAACATTTCTTTCCGATATAGGAATGCTCACTGAATGCCTTCTGCGACATTCTATATTTTCCGCAAACAAAATTGAATGCAAGTTCTTTGCTCAATTCATTCAGACATTCCAGAAATCGCCGGAATCAGTTTTAGCGTCTCACAAAGCCAAGCGTAACTCAAGCACTAATGAATATTTTGACGTCAAATTTCACATAGACGTCAAGGACACTGCCAGCAACCTAAAGAAGAAAAAAATTGAAATTCCATAAGACACGGGAATTTTAAATTAAAAATTGGTCTAATTTTTTTGGACTCAGTAGTACTATTGTGTATATTTTTATGATGATGAAAAAAAAAAATAAATAGTTTATTTTAATAGAGATGTGTTTTATTATCATAGAACCTGGTTTTTTTTCTCATTCGAACAGTAAAACATCTTGTAGCGCACATTTGCAACAACATGTTTTGGTAAACCAACACGTGTTTGGTCTCAGTGAACAAACTGGAAGGTCCTTTAAACAATATTTCTTACACTGAAAATTGTTCTTACCTTTTGGACACAGTAGTACGAGGCAAAAGCCATAGATCTTCCCCTCATTCCTTGATGATAATGGTCAGGAAAAGGTACGGTTACAGTTACATAGGAAAAAAAAGGGAATCTCTTTTTCGCACTGTCCGTGAATGGCCACAGGGTAATGAGGTGTGTCGCGTACCGGCGAAAGGTACCGCCACGTGGGAGGGTGCAGGACTCCTACGCCCCCCTTTCCCCACCGACATTTTCCAGAATTGACTCGGTTGACAGGTTGAGTAGAATTGGTCGGGAGCTTCTACCTTTTTATTTGTTGTGTCTCTCTCCTGTCCTGCCTCAGAGAAAGGTAAAAGGTATGTAGTACAAGGAGAGAGAGAGGTAGGGTGGACGTGATGGAACTGGACACCGTGTAGGGTTAATATGATGTTCCTTTCTTTTTGTAGAAATGGACTGAGTATTTCGAGTAAATAGAAAAGCCGAATCATTTTTGTAAATGCTTTTTTTTTTTTTGGGTTTGGTGGTAACCCTCTTTCGTGGAGCATGGAGACGGGTTTCTCTTTTATTAAAGTCGTGTTCATATTAACGCGCGAAAGTGAACGTCATATCTCAAATTGGTTTGCTACAGTTTGGATGGAAATTTGAATACATGAGGCTTCGTTTGCTAGCTTTTAAGGCAACAGAATTACCGCTCGTCTTGGTGCCGGTTTTTTGATCACGCATCAAAGGATTACGATCTTCTTCTAAAAGTCGACTGCAGACTCACCGGTAAAGGGAGATAAAGAAGTTTGTTTTATAAGTTCAAACTGCAACATTTTTGGAACAGAAGCCGGTCTCGGCAAATGTTTCGAATCTGGACGCAGCCAGATAGGTAAAGTACTTCCTAATATTACCGCTCATTCGGATATTTCTTTCTCTTTTCAAAAAAAGTTTGTTTAAACATTGTAACAAAACAAATTTTTAATGTATAACACGTATGAGTAGTTAGTTCTATAGTTCTAATTCGTCAATTAAAACTCTTTCTTTTACTTTAAAAATCATTTTATAATTCTAAATGATCGCTGTTAAAAATTTAATTACTGTAAGAATTTAGTAAATAAATATGTACCGTTATATCGTATTTAATGTTCATATGGTAATTGGTTATAGTGCATCTTTCTCCTATATATATTTTGTATTATTTTTTTTTTTTTTTTTAAGAATTTAAACTGGGTATTCGTCATTTCTTATTAAATTTTCTAATAATTAAAAAAAATGATAAAAAAACCTTTTTTCTGCAAACTTTCAAATTATTATTTGCTTTTTTTTTAATCAGCATTTTAAAAAATGAAAGTCGTACAAGAATTTTTAATTTTTAAAAGCCTTTTAATATTCACTTCATATATTTAAATGTCTTCGATATATGGGCATTAAAATGATTTCGTATCAAGAGAATCTAAATCTTTGATTTTATTAAATTAATCAAGATAAATCTCGAAAAATATTCTGATATATCAATCTTCAAAATGGAATGATTTCCTTCTTTTATTGTTGTAATTCGACTGGACTTACCACCGAAAAGCTCACCGACTGGCGATTAGGTGATTGGTTTGGTTTGTCGCTCTACGGTCATTTTGTGCATACTTTGGGCTAACTGAACAGGAACCTACAGTTTTCAAACCACTTACAAACATACATTTTCCACCGCCAGGATTTTCGAACCTTAAGCCTACGATACCAAATGTTATAGTGGTAGCCAATTAGCCAACAGGCATGGCGTATCGAAAAATTCTATAAACTGTCAATCTAATTATCGATGCTAAGAACTATCATGATCATCATTAAGTTTACTCATTTTTTAAAGCAGGAACAGGACACTGGAAATGGATTCGAAGATGCACCCTCTTCCACTTCTCTCCCCCCTCCATGGGTTTATCATATCTTTCATTCGAACACGAAAATTTACCAATGCAGAGCAGTGGCAGAATCGAAATTATCAGTATTTTCAGAATTATAAATTATGTAACATTTCATTTCATGCAACTCGTTCGAATCAAACTGAAAAACCAAAGATTCGAACATGCAACTGAGGAGGCTCAAAACTTTTAAGCCACAAACCGAGTATTCCTCGTTTTTTATAAATCACGAACTTCCTCGAAAAAGGCACAAAACCACTTTATACCTTAGTTAACCTGTCCGAAGATTCCGCCCTTTTTCTTTCCCAACCCTGGTGGACGTGGAATACCACCTATCTGTCACGGAGGACACACACACACTCTCCTACAATGGGGTGGGAAAGGAGTTAGTGGAGAAGAAGAATTCACCCCCTCCCCGCTCTCATTTCGTTCGAGGGAATGGGGGGTCCAGAAGACTCTGACATGGATGACATCCACCGAGTGGACAGGCGGAACTCGCAAGTTCTTTTTGGAACTGTCTCGCGGATAAACGTCTCAATCCCATCCGTTTTCCCCTTTTGTCGACAATCCTGTAGTTAGTTTTTAAAATTCCCCGTGTTCTTTTTTTTATACCTTTTCTTCCCTATCCCCCCTCCCCCCACAAAAGGTATCGGCATGTCTATAGCAAAGTCTTGGATGTAGAAAGTGAAATGTAATGCGTAAGGTGTTGATCTTCTCACCTTTGTAGCAATTCTTCTTGCTGTTGTACTTTTTTTTTTATTTGATGGAATGTTTTGCATTGCTTTATTTCGGAAAATTTATGAAAATGTGTTATTTAATTGTAATTTCTGATTTATAAATGCGTTTTGATGTTAATCTCTCTCTATATATAAAAATGTAAGAGTGCCTTTGTTCCTGCATAATTTAAAAACTATAATAATTACAGTCCTAATTTTTTTTCACTCTTTTTTTTGAAAAAAAATCATGAGTTGAAAATTTCATTATTATGTAGTTAAAAATTGCGCTATTTATTATGACTTATTATGCCACTTTTCATTAAACTTATTTTGTGGCTTTCTTTTCTCTGGTAGTAAAATAGCTTCAAAATTTTATTTCAGTTAATTTTCTTGAAATTAAAATAAATTTTTGAAACTCATATTGTGTTCGTTTTTAGAACAATTTTTATTTGTTTCAAATACTTTATCCCACTTGGGGGACAACCACATCTAGAATAAGATGTGGCTGTCCACCAAGCCATGAATTCGTGGTCTCATGTTAGGTGGGAAAGAGGGGAGGGTCAGCTTCTATTGTAATGGAGTACCGTACGTAGAAGTCTGACTTGGCTCCGTGACCGTTGAAGAAGGAGAGCAGTGTCTCCCTGAGAAGTTTTTAGGGGGAATTACCCGCATGTGCGTATATTATGGGAAAAACCCGCAAAACTCCCGCCAGGTGGTTTGACTAGAGAGTCAATTTGTTGAACATCACAAAACCCATCCAGACTCCTCGTTTTTGAAACGGTGTATACAAAACCGCCAATGTATTGAACCTCAGCCATAATTCTCTCCAGCGGAGCACGTTGCCACGGAGCCATGAGTCGGGCAAATATTTTACTAAGGAGAAATAGACTTATTCATATTTTGCTTTCTAAATTCTATTTATTCATAAATAGATATTCAAAAAACAAATATCTTTTACAATTTGCCAAACTAAAATTTGCTATTTTTTCCTAATAAAATTTGCAAAAATTAAAAAATGCTTTATTCTATATTTGGCAGGCAATTCCGAAGTATTTTCAATAAATGACAATAAGAAATTGTAATTTCTTTAACTTTCTTTCTTTTTTTAATTTTCTTCTTTTCATTGTAAGTTTTTTTTTTTTTAAATACAGTTTATATTTTTTATTTATTGATTTTTTTTTTTTTTTTTTTTGATATATGAATCATTACAGCTTTCAACTAATCCTCTCCCGTTGTTTTCTTGGCTTCTTTTTTATTTATTCATTTATTTATTTATGCAAACTTAAAAATATTTTTGCAAACAAGTTTTTATTACTGTTAGACTCATAAAAACTATTTCTTATTTGTGGTTGCTGAGACAATCTGAAATACATTTTTTTATTTTCTATATGTAGCATAATTAGAAATGAAAGTACGAATTATGCTGTGCATAATAATAGTAAAAATGCCATCAAAAAGTTAAGATCCCAAACAATAGAAAATATGGTCAAATTCTATGAAATAACTCAACAAAATAGTGAAAAAAAAAAAAAGGAAAACAAATTGTAATGTTGTGAGAAAACGTCATGAGAGATTATTTTTCTTCTGTAATGACAGCTTTATTAGGTTTACTCTGCAATCTGGTTAACAAATCTTAAAAAAATTTTGTTTTTCGTCCAAACATGACATAGTTATTAAGACTAAACTAAATAAAAAAAAAAAAAGTCATGAAGATTATTTCGTTATCTCTTATTTGAGTCACTTTTATCTAGATAAGATCGAAAAATTGAACTGTTTGGAGGTGATTTTTTTTCTTTCCCTAAAAAGTGGAAAAAGTTAAAAACTATATTTAGAGCGAAATGAAATTCAAGGATATAACTCTCCTCTTTTTTCTAGATAAAATTTTGAACGATTATTTATTATTTATTTTATGTTTATTTATCTTCCATTTTGTGTTAAGAAGAATTCGTGCATCTTTTGAAAACAGGCCTTGATTATATTAGTTCTTCTTTTTTTTTTTTTTTTTTTTTTTTTACCGTAAATTTTCTATCACTTTCTCTTTCTCACTTCTTAAAATAACATTTTTAAATGCGTTAATACCGAAATTTAATATATATATATTATAAGAAGTAAACATATATATATATATATATATATATGTGTGTGTTTACTTCTCATAAGTAAGTCCGAAGCGATTGACACACAAGAAATGAGACCGTACTAAAGATTCAAGCATGAAAAATCTATAGGTTGGAAATTCCTTACTTGGAACTAATAAGATAATGATTGCAGTTCCTAAAATTGCACAAGTATATATATAGACGTATAAAATAAGACTTATATGTGCAAAAGTTAATGAACGTTTTTAAACTAAAAATATCTTAGGGCTTCAGCGCGGTAAATGCATTTGTATCATGAATAGACAACATATTTCTTAAAAAGTACGATTTAAAAGGTTAAATCAATTCACAAAATGGAAGAAATTCGATGTAATACTGGAAAGCCAACTTTATCAAGAGACAGGTCTACCTCTAATATTTGATATGCTGTAATAAGAATGTAAGCATTTCAAGACAGAAAAGATTTCTGTTTTGAAGGATGATATAGTCTAAAAAAATGTCCCTCGTCCTAACCCAAAATTATGACAATCAAATCTTAAAATAACAATACAATTTCAACGATTAGCATCAGATATAATTGTTTCATTTATTTCCAGATTTCTGTGATTCTCTGTGTTCTCTACATGGGAAGACATGTACAATAAAAAGTGTCGAGAGACAATTGTTGTAGAGACATAGAGAGAAAATCAATGTATTGTTTAGATATCAATGTTTCTTTACAATAGTGTATAAAAAAATTTCTATTAACGAAATTAAAACAATTTTAGCAAAATAACGGTTAATCATTTGGTAAATTTCAGCATCACATTGGTATTTGAGCACTAAATGATTTTCCAATACGCGACCGATATCGCAAACTCTGCTTTACGATGTCCGAATGCCTTTTCCTCCACAAATAACAATTTTCTCTTGACAGGTTACTGTAACTCAGTGGTCCAGGCTTTGTCCGGTGACCCTCTTGAATTTCCACGATCTCTTGATCTGACACACTGAGGGGCTCCTTGAAAAGGGGTGCACAAAGGGAAGGGGCCCCCGTCGTGATGGATAGATGGGGCCGTGTCAGAAAACCGTAAATTTTTGTGCGGGCTCTCGCTTCCACAAAGGGCACTACAAAGTTGCCAAAAGGAGCAAGATGCCTTTCATGTTGCCGACCGGGGGACTTGTTGAAAGAGTTGGAGGCGGGGGAGTCCTCCAGTGGAAATAATTTATGTTGGAATAATTCGAAATGCCTTTCTCTCGGGTGATATCTCATTTGGTGGGTTTGTGTTTCTATTTTTTTCGCGTTTTGTATCTTGATGAAGTGACATTTCATTTAGACTGCATTGCTCAATTAAGGTTTCGTTATTTTGCGTTGGTTTGTCGCTCTATGGTCATTTTGTGCATACTTTGGGCTAAGTAGACCGGAACCTACAGTTTAACATGGATTCCGAACCACTCACAAACATCCATTTCACCATCCATATCTGAAGCCTATGGTACCAACGGCCAGATTCGAAAACAAGATTTGGTTTGGTTTGGTTTGTCGCTCTACGGTCATCTTGTGCAAATCTAAACAGAGCGGGGCCTATAGTTTAACGTGTATTTGAGCCACCAACAAACATCCATGCCACCGCCAGGATTCGAACCTGAAGCACCAAAGGCCAAGCGCTAGCTAATCAGCCATTAGGCCACTAATGTTTGTTTAATCCGAAGTGATTTTTTTTATTGAGATTATTGTTAAGAATTTGAGGTTGTTAATGAGTGGAGATAGTTTGAATAAAAATCGCTTATTAAAAATAAGCATATTGTTTCATTTGTAAAAAGCCCTTCTGTATCTTAATTTTTGTAGTTTCTATATTTCAGAGTGATGATGTACTGTTAATATATTTTTAATATTATTAACTGTCATTATCACTCCTCTTCTGAAAATTTCTTTTTAACCTACTTTTAAAAAAAAAAAGGTGAATGATTCTATTAAATAAACAACAACAAATAGATGCACTCACACGAAGCATGACTAATTATTCCCTTAATGGCTTTTTCTTCTGCGATGTGATAATGTAAAAGCAATAATTATAACAAAAATAATTTAAAATTCAATTTAAAATCCATGCCGAATAATTGTTAAATCGCCTAATTCGTTTTCTGGCCATCCAACCAAACGCAAATAACACCATCCTTTTTTGATATCTCCCAACAAAATAAAAAATAATAATAATTAAAAAAATCTAAATGTGACCCAAATTTCGAATAAAAATACCAGTCTGACATTTTTCCCAGTGGTCATCATTATTCGTCCAATTCCAGTTTAACGTCCTGTTCCACACACAGTGGCGTCTGCCAGCTACATCTGTCTCCGAGAGATTAAAACAGAAATATGTAAAAGCAATAACAATGACAAAAAAAACCCGCTTATGACAAAAGACAACGTCTAACAGTCCCGTTGGTAGTGGCCTTCGAAAGAAATTAAACAATAGAGGAGAAAAATATCGTGCCTTAACAAACAAACCAAACAAAAAAAAGACAACAGCCCGCCCGGAAGGGTATGTGTGAGATAAGAAAAAAGACACACACACAAGTCCTAACTAAAACAAGGATGCACTTACTTCTTCTTTGAGAAATGTCCGTCCGTCCTGAAATGCATCCGTAAATTTAATCTCGTGTTTAGTTTCGCTGGAGTGCCGGGTGCATGGTAGCGGTGTAAATGGCTCTTATCGTTGGGTTCGGTGCCGTGGAAGGGTTATGAGATAGTAGGGTTTTTCTTTTTTTAGGAGGCTTGTGTCATTCAGAGTTTCCAGTTCCGTCCCCGCGAGGGCTTTATTTAGAAGGGTCCCAAATAACTTTCCTTAAAAGGCAAAATGAAGCAATATATGCACTATTTTGGGAAAGCATCCACAATGTTACATATTAAGCATTTTAACTAAATCTTATTTCGCAGAATAGATTCAAAGTAAAGTTGATTGTAAAAAATATTTCAAATGACTCTTTTTTTGGAATATATTTAGTCCTCTTTATAAATTTATTAAATAAATTTGAAAGATTAGTGTATAGGAAATTTGAATGTATCAAAGATTTATGGTGTTAGTTTTTTTCCAATGCAGGGTCATTTATGATGATATTGCCCATAAACCCACTAAAGATAGGTACTAAACGTCATATAATAGAAGACCATCCAATGAGGAATAAAAATCCTGATTTCCTACTCACATAGGATTACGATTTTCTGGCGTGATATTTTAGTATTTGGTAGAAAGATCTACTTTTTCATCCTTTTATAATAGGAACATTATTTTTGTGAATCAAAGTTGTCCCTCCTCACAATTTGGAACGTATACATTAAAGGGTAGCATCTAGGAAGTTGTACTTTTTATCTTCTACTTAATAAAGATATTTTCCATCTTTTTTTTTTTTTTGGGGGAGTTTGTATGTATTAGTTTGATTCGCTTGTTAGATTTTCACAAGTAGTTTAAACAATGTGTGAAATTAAAAATTCTAAGGTTTTGCATTAAAATATTTCAATTTACTTCACAAATTATAATTAAATTCGTTAAACTTTTTAAGAGAAATCTCGCATGAAATATTTAATTATTGGACTAATTAAAATGCAATTCTTCTTCTTCATTAGCGCAACAGCCCCATGGTGTGCCAAGGCCATCTGCCTACAGGTAGATTTCAAGACTGGAGAGGCTTCCTTTTTACGGGGTAGAGTTCTCAACCCAGCGCTCTGCAGTCATGTTAGACCGGGATTTACAAATTAAAGTGGATTCCTAACCACTACAAACATCCATGGCACTGCCAGGACTCGAACCCGAAATCTCTGACACCGAGCGCTAGTCTTTGGGCTATCAGCCCCCATTAAATTACAATTGCTTTTTAAAAATCCCGCTATATGTGTGTGTGTGTGTGTGTGTGTACTATATATTGTGTGCAGCAACATATATGTACAATAGCATACAACACACACATTGTGTCGTATGCTACTGTGCTGTGCTTTCGATTTTTGGATATAAAATCTGGAGAGATATATAAAATTTGGAGATCTGGAAACATTTCAAAATTATTTATTAAACCATTTAAGAAAGGAAAAAAGAGCATACATTTTTGAATAACCATGAATTCTGAAAGAAAAACCTGCAAGATCATAATTTACGGATGCCACTGATCAAGCTGATGCACACACACATAAAAACCCATCTCTTAGCGGTAATTAGCTTTTCTGTTTGTCCAGCTAAATGGGTGTTTCAAAATAGATTTCGCTTTTGGTGTGACGAATCAAACGGCACCGGTGTCTTCTTTATCTGAAACCTTGAACGAAGTTCCCTTCCATAAAACGGCTCAAAAATTGCGTGTATACATGCCAGTTGTAAACACAGCTGCTTTTCGTGGACCAAATGTGTTTTACTTTGTACCTAGCCGTCAACCAGATAGGAATGACACTATCTTTTATCGAAGGAAAAATAGACGCGATGAACCTTCTCAGATAGAAGTCCGTTTCTATCACAGAAAGGAAGAAGCTTGTTGACAGCTGTTTACACTCTTCTTAATGAAGGCGTCAAACAAGACACACAAAATAAGAGCATCAAGAAATTGCCCTTCTTAACTGTCGACTTCCGCAGAGTTTCCACTTCCAAGCAATCAGTACTCCATGGTAGGCTTAGAAGAAGTAGGAATTCTATATAACACTGCGAGTCAATTGTGTTGCTTAAGATGTCAGTATTGAGTGGAAAATTTTACCATCGTTAAGAGCTAATAAGATGTTCTTTTCATTGTAAATAATTTGATTGAAAGCAGTCTGATTCCTTTTTAGTCTATTTATTTTAAAAAATTGGTAGATTTTTATGTTATCTAGAAACCTAATTAAAACAATTGGAAAAGAAAATGAACGATTGTCTTTTATTTAATAAACTGGAAAACTGTGAAAAGTATATTTACTTAACCCAATTTCTTCTTCATCATCATTGACGCAACAGCCCCATGGTGGGACAAGGGGTACAAAATGGTGGTACATGGTGGACAAAATCTGCCTATTGGCAGATTTTGAGACAGGAGATGCTTTGTTTTTATGGATTAGGGTTCTTAGTCCTATGCCCAACACTCTACAGTCATATTAGACCAGCACCTACAGCTTAACGCAGATTCCGAACCACTACAAACATCCATGGAACCCGAAACCTGTTCCATCGAAAGTCAGACACTCGGACATTCAGGCCCAACTTTTAATCTACCTACATTCTTCATACTTCTTAATTAAAATATTTTTAAAAATTTGGATAATTTTTAAGATTTGGTTCGTTTGTCGCTCTATGGTCATTTTGTGCAGACTTTAGGCTAATTAGACCGGGACCTACTCACAAACATCCATGCCACCACCAGTATTCGAACCTGAAGCACCAGCGGCCTGAGCGTTAGCCAATTTGCCTTCAAGCCTGCGGATAATTGTTTATATGTTAAGAACGTTACTTTTATAAGATATTTAGTTTTGCTCCATATTAGTGTTATTTAATAATCTTTAAAAACAGTTGTGCATTCTTTAGGGAATATTGACTTAAAATATTTAATGGAAAAAAAAAAAAAAAAAATCATTTGAAGTTATTGGGCTTTATTAGAGAGTTTTGCATGCCTTTACAGTAATATCTCATTAAATCAACTAGCTTGTCGTGATGAGTTAAAAAAATATAAGTGCACTCAGTCAAATAAAATGTATGCAATTTTCCATAGTCAATTTGAAATTTGCATCACTACAAATAGTATGCAAAAAAAAAATTCTTTGCCGTTAAACTTAACAAGAGGCACGAGAGCTATAAAAAAAAAAAAAAATCTCGCTTCGAAATTCTTACATCAATTCTATTTTTTACACTTTTTTAAAAAATCTTCTATCATTTCATATTTTAGGCATTCCACTTAAAAGTTTTCCCACACCTGTGTGTAATGAATGTGTCGTCAATAGCGTCTTCCCGATTTTCCGTTCCTCGGTTAAAATGTTAAACAAAACAATCTACTAAGTAACAAGAGGTACAAGATGTAGGTCAACAAGCTGCCTAAGTGCTGCACTGATAATCGGTGTTTGCTTCGACGGGAAGGGAAAAACAGAGTACGATATGGAATCGCAAACAATAACCGAGAGAAGTCTTCGTCCTCTGTACCGACACTCTGATAGAAAAAAGCCATTATTATTTGTCTAACAAGCAGAAATTGAAATTGGTTTTGATAAAATAAACCACCTTCCCTTTTTTACTTTTTTCTTTTCTTTCTTATTTATTCATATATTTATTTATTTATTTTTGCATGATCGTTGCTCGTTTTTACTGTAGACACTTCAGCAAAAGTGTCAGTGACCTGAAATAAATGCTAATAAACGACGGAATTTTTTTCTCTCACTTGCTGACGATCTACAGAACACATACTCAGGTTATTGGTTCAATATTTCCTGCACAAGGCGTGTTTTTGTGATTTATTTCGTGCCGTTTTTATACCTTGCTTCAAGTCTCGCACGTTTTTCTAGTCTCGTGATTTTTCCGTATGTGGTCTTCTGGATTTCGCAACGTTTTGAATCGACTCGTTTAATAAAGGATGTCGTTTAAAAAAAGTGCAGGATATGCTAAAAGGATATATTAGATTTTTTTTAAATTATTTTTAAAAAAGATAAATCACTTCCAAGCGTATTATTTTTATTTGCTAATCGGTACACAGCTTTATATATGTAAATACCTAAATGCGTATAGATTTTTTTTTGTGGTCTATTAAATCTTGTTTTTGTTTATCTCACTTGGTAGACAGCAACATGTAGACCAACTTCAAGAACCAATGTGGTCTCATGGGAGAACAGAAAGGGGGAGGGGGTGCTTCTGTTGGGATGGAACACCCATATGTAGAATTCTGACTTGGCTCCGTAACGCTAAAGAAAAACGGCAGTGCCTTCCGGGAGGGGTTTTAGGAGGAACCACCCCATTTGCTTGTATGGGAGAAAATCCGGAAAACTCTCACCTAGTAGTAGTCCGACTCACGAGACAAGATACTAACATCCCAAACGCCATTGAATCTCCACGCTTTTGAAAAAGTGTATACAACAAAGCCACAAGTGGACTGAACCTCTCTAATGCTCACCAGAGCGAACGTTGCCACTGAGCCACGATTCGGGCCTTTTAAATCTTTTTGTTAGATTATTAAATTTAACGAAATCGTAGCATGGTGGAGTTGTTGCTTTAAGTACCGAATATGTATCCATCCTAATTTAGCTAGATCATAGATCACTTAAACACTGTTCAGTCAAGAGGTTGTAACCTCAAGATAGTTTTCTAATTTTCCCTTTGAGTAACATAATAGGGGTGAGTTACCCTTTAGGAGATCTCTACTAATCCATATCTTCTTCAAAGAAATCAGCATTGGCGCAATACTTAGATGTAGCTGTTGTTTCTGGTGCCTTTTTAGTATAATTAACCAAAATATGATCATTGGGTATTGAATATAATCATAAAAATGAAAAACACAGTTGCTATTCAAATGTCAAAAGGGAAATAATTTTGGTTGCATGCAATCTAATTCAACATTTAGCATCAACGATATCAATTTGTTATTGAATAGCCACGTTAAATAAGGTTAATATCCTATTGATGCATAATATACTAAAGGTAATTTACACAAAATGGACGTGTTCATTAATTGGCAAATAAATTGATATTTCTCTACCGTCTCACTAAATCAATCGGCATATTAATTAAAATTAACTCTCAATAAAATATGCTGTCACCAACCCCAACATAAAAGCAATCTTCCTGCAGCATCCAAAATCAATTTCCATAACCACATGTGAGGGAATACATTCCAACCAATAAGATGGAAAGTTATTTACTGTCCGAGTTCGAAAAAAAACCCCAACAATTAAGCGGCAGCGGCCATCACACTAAAACAAGCAAATAAATAAAAGGAAAAAGAAAATTCCGCCGATTCGATTAAGGGGGACCCTCCTTTTTCCATGGCCACTTTGTAGTGGCAGGCGTAGTAATTACGTAGCTTTTCTTTTAAGTTTCCGATCTGTAGTAGGGTATGCCCAACGGATTCCGCTGGGTAATGGGAAACCCGCATGGGCCGCAGACTAGACGTTAAAAAATGGTTGGCCATCATTAAGATTGTTGTCATTTCGGGACAGGGTAATTTATCTGTATTGTTTGAGAATGGGTGCTTCTATTGGTGGGGGGGATGCTTTGTTGCTGTGTTTTGTGTTTTTTTATCGTTATTTTGTCAATGAATTGGCCATTTAGATAAATATTTTATAGACTAATAGATATGATATCCGGATACAGAAAATAAAACATTTTGGGTTTTGGTAAATTTTAATAAAAAAAAAAAAATTACCTGTGCAGAATAATTAAAAATTTCAGATTTGAAATCAAATAATAAAAACAATTAATAATATAAATTGGTAATTTAATAATATAAATTGGCTAAATAAAGCAATTATTTTTATGCAAAAAGTTCCGATAACTGTATTTCCTCATATTTCATTCGTTAACATTTACATTTATTTTTAATAGTGCCAGTTTGGAAAATAAATCTTAGACTAATATGGTAAGTTTTTACTTTATTTATTTTTTTTTTATTTATTTATTTATTTTTTTTTTTACAATAACTCAACTAACGGCGCCAGTCAGCTTTTTTAAAATTTATTTAAGACGCGGCACCATTTGATGGTGGGTTTGGTTTGGTTTGTCGCTCTACGGTCATATTTTGCCCACTTTGGGCTCATTAGACCAGGGCCTACAGTTTAACCTATAGGCTACTTTTATTTGATTCGAATCACTAACAAACATCCATACCACCTGCCAGAATTCGAACCTGAAGCCTGTGGTACCAAAGGCTTGATAGTGGAAAAATCTGATGCCAATAAAAATTTAATTAAACGTTATTAAAAATAAGTAATAAAAATATTATTGTAAATTTTAGTCACGAATTTTGGGATCTAAATGATACAAAAAAATGAACTTTTAAATATTATACTTTTAGACTATGCTGGAATGTGCATACATGTTTTTATATTTATGTATTTAAAAAGTTACCAAAGATCTAAATGAATGTCACTGTTATTTTTTATCTTGAAAAAATGCCATCTAATCTTGCACATTTTCAGAAAGAATCTTAAAAATTTTGCGATAATTTTACTATACAAAGTTTATATCCCATAATCCGAGAAAGAATTTGTATTGTTCTTAATGACAATAAACTTGTGACACTCAGTGCATTTATAATATTTTATATGTAATATGATTAATTAAAAATAATATTTTTTTAAAAATAACTATTTAAGTTTATAATCTTCAATTGAAAATTTTTTTCTAGGCTGAAGACGTAAAATATATAATGGAATTGAATTTATGTAACAGGTAGTAAAAAATAAAAATTTATATATTTTTCAAAAGTTTCAGATACAAGGAACATTTAAATGGATTTTTAAATTCATTCCGAATTTATCCTCTTCCAATGTTCTTTTAATAATTCTTCATTCTGTAATCAAAATTTTATTTACAGACATGTCATAAAAATTTATTATTCATTATAGTACTTCTGAATCAACTTTTTCTTTTAAATATTTACTAATAAATTTATAAGATCATTAGTAATTTATACTTAAAATATATAAAATACCTAACTAACTTATTCTTAAAATATATAAAATTAAAAAAAAAAAAAAATCCTTAAAATATATGAATAACTAACTAACTTATCCTTAAATATATTTTTTTTCCTTTTCCTTCAAGTTATATTATAATCTAACTAAATTTTATGTGAAATTATTTTAGTATATTTTAGTTTTTGTATAATATATAATATATTTTTGCAATATAGTTATAATTATGTAAAATATAGTTTATTTTATGTTTACAGATATTTATTATTATTATGCTTATTTTATGTAATATATTATTTATAATATATATTTACTTTCCTATATAATGTTGAAATAAATGTCACAAAAATTTTATATACTATGAAATGCTACAATAAAATTTATCTATTATTTTACAATTACAATATCTTTTATTTCTTATAAATAATATTAAAAATTTTATTCTTATTGGCTGTTATCGAGGTTGGCAAAAGTAAGTTCGATTTCGCCAATTAAGTATATGGCGAAAACCGAACGTACTTTCTCGCCAACTCAATGTATAAATATGAAGAGGTAATTGCATATTAAAACTCTTTTCCTCATTCTTCCGGGTAATAAAATTAAACATTTTGTAAATACTCGAAATACTTTTTAGCAATCAATTTTGAGTTGAATGTCTATTGTTTGACGATATAACATACTTAAAATAGTAAAATCGTAAAGCTATATTGCCTGTATGTAGCGAAAAAGAAATGGTTTTCTGATGTTAGATTCTGAATCTGTCAGAAGGCAGACGGCCTTGGTCCACCATGAGGATGTTGCGCCAATGAAGAAGAAGACGAATGCTATATTCTTAAAATATATCATAATGCGAAATTTAAATAGCATTATGACATTAATACTGTAATTGTGTATTTTTACTGCCGTTTATATTTCGGACCTCAGGAATAATACAGATAGTCTCATATAAAATATGTTTTTGTAATAGATAGAATTATAAGAATATTTATAATAGGTAGATAGAATATTATATTATAACATTTATCTTTTAATTAATTATAATATTATTGCATTAGTTAAAATTAAAATATCCCTTATGACAATTACCTTAAATCTAAAACAATATTATTTTTCCAGTTTCTCTTTTTTTCACATATGCATGCCATGAACCACCCACCAAAGTGTTGGGAGGGGAACATTGTCTTCCAGGCAGAATTCTGGGGTAACTGCCCTACATTTGCGTGTCGTATAGGAAAACCCGCCATTGGCTCTTGCCATTGGTGCCACAGAATTCAAGTTCGATCCTGGCAATGACATGTATGCTTTTAGAGCTTCGGAATACGCGTTACACCGTAGGTCCCGGTCTAATTAGCCTAAAGTGTGCAAAAATTACAGTAGAGCGACAAACCAAATCTCTTTTTCTAAAGCAGTAAATGCAACAAGCGCCACCATGCCCTCTGCTATCATTGTGCCACGAGTCAGACATCCACCAACATTAAGATAAAAAAAAAGTATTCATAATTTGAATACAAAAAAAAAAATTTTCACTTAATTAATGGCATTAGGCAAATTATCGAGAATTTCTTTAAAAAAAAAAAATCCTCCTCTTTCTAAAAGACATTAATTCATCTTTTTTTCTTCGCCATTTAAAATAGTAAATTAATTCAACATATCTCTTCCTCTTTGATAGCGGTTCCGAAATCAAACCATTCATCATCCGTGACTGACCACCCCGAACAGAGCCCGCCATTGTACAATGGTCGTGCCGATTACGAAGGCAGGCGTCTAATTGGGCACGCGTACGAGCGGGGTATAAATTCCGTGCCCAATTAACCGCGTTAATTACCGCGTCAGATTCTTGACGCGCGCGCGCGGATTCCCCAGACGAAAAAATTTATGCAGTTCCCGAGTTCGAGATAGGGCTCTCTTCTTGCATATGTTATATATTCCTTCTCTCCCCCAAGATGCTATAAATCGTCTTTCTTGTCTTGGGCCTTCGAAAGTGCTTATATGCTATAGAACTGAATGAATCATATTGCTATCTAAAGGAGCTGATATGCTTATGTAAATATTCATAATTTACCCAGCCAAGTCTCGTAAGAAAAAAGTGGACTGTCTCGTAAGAGAAGTGTCTCAAACAGTGAAGCCCTATCCTCAAAAGAGCTTGGGGATGATCGTTTGATTTTAAATTTAAGGAAAATCGTTTATTTTTTATTTCCTTATAAAAATTAAACGATGTTAATGAAATATTCACAAAATATAATGTGAAAAAACTTTTGATGAACACCATTCACTTTAATTTTTGGGGTTATCAAAAAAAAAAAAAATCATTGTCCGTCTTGTGACCTAGCCGAAAGTCTAACTAAAATATTTTAGGTAGCTAGCCTGCAGGACAGTGAAAGTTCAAACCCACTGGTGTCAGAAGTCTGACTTGGTCAGTTTCGCTGAAGGAGGAGGACAATGCCTTCCGGATAGGATTTTTCAGGGGGAATTACCCCTTATTGGCGTATCGTATGGAAGAAAATCCAGAAAACTCGCACCAGATAGTTTGAATAATAAATTCAAAAAATGCTGAACATCAAAAACGCCATTGAACTTACTCGTTTTTTCAAGCAGTGTCTACAACAAAGCCATCAGCGGATTGAACCTCCGCCCTAATACTCACCAACTGCGCGCGTTGCCACTCAGCCACGAATCGGGCATTTAAAAATTTAGGTATTACTTCATTTCAATAGAAATAATTATTTGCATTTATAAATGATTAGTCTGATTATTTAAGCTTTTCGTTTTTATATATTTTTTTAAATATAATTTATTAATATAATTAATTAAATATTAATTGATTATTAATTAATTTTTAATATAAATTTTATAAGTATATTTTTAGAAATGATTAGAGCAATCATGATATTTAATAAAGAAAAATTTCTCGGAATATATGATTAGGGTTTCATGTCCCTTCAGTGGGGGTGGGTTGGGGAAAGGAAGATATGTCCGAGCACCACTATGTAAGAAAGTTGGCTGAAATTAAATTGTAGATACTTTGGGAAATAAGAAGCAATAGATAGATTCAATGGCTTCACATACATACTTAAATTGTTAAATGAACTTTAATTAGACATCCTATTTCACAGCTTTCAGTATAATAGATGTGTTTTTCTAATTATCCTCACTTATAGTATAGACATTTTATTCATTACATTCTTGCATTCTGGCATGCAAGGAATAAAATTAATTTATTCATTGCATTCTTGTTATTGGAAAATACCAAAACTGGTGGACTCTATGCACCATTACATTTATAATATCAGACATCTAGTGATCTGCGGTGCGCCATGGGAAACTTGCTACATTTCAACTCGTATTAAGCCACCGTAATTTAAAATTGAACTGTAACTGAAAGATTGCATATGATTAACCTCTCAAGCTTAACGGTTCATTGAGATACAAAAATATCGTACTTATTCCTGACGTAAACACGCTAACTTAATTATTGCGTCAAATTTTGGACATGGAACGCGGGTATTCTCCACATACTCCCAAACTATAAAAATTATGCAATCTGTAAAAGAGAAAAAAAGGATAAAAAATTCGTATATATTGGGTCCCAATCTTTTCAAATATTTGTTATATTTCTTCTCGAAGATGTTACTAAATAAATCTTTTTTTTCTGGATCTCAAAAACCGCTTTTCAAAACATTCTACAAGCGTTTTATCTGCCGTGGACTGCTCGGCGTCTTGTTGAGACTGATAAGCTATTTACATATGTCACCAGAAATTTATACTGTTGTTGAAAGCAGTGAGTAATTGCATTATGTTTGTGCTGGAGACTGGTGGAAGGGGGATTAATGTAAAAAAAAGTGTTTCACTTTCTCTCTCTCTCTCTGTGTGAGTTATTGGTCTCCCAATTTCTTTTGGAAAGTGTTTTCACTAAAAAAGAGCTTTCATGTAAATTATTTTATTAGTTGATAATGGTGTTAGGAATGTTGGCGATAAATTTGGCTGCAGATATAACAGAATGAAGTCCAGGCTGTTGTCCACCCGCACATTTAATATGATAAATGTGGCGTTGGCTAGACTCGATTGGCTTGGTCATTTTCAATATGAATGCGCTTTAGATTTCTTTTTCATTTATCTTCATACATAAAAATGAATTTTTAAATAACTTTTTAAGAAATTTCATTGAATCTGTTACTTAATTACATTGTAAGTTACTTAATGCTTAAATATTTCTTGATAGATTTGATTTGAAAAAAATAAATAAATAAACCTCATGTAATAAAATGGATATTATCGGGCAGATTCAAAAATATTTATGTTAAAAATGTATTTCTTTTCAATCCAACTTAAAGCGTTTTATATGATTTCTGTCAATATTTTTTTCGAAACAAAAAATTTAACTGTAATGCAGCTAAATTTCTTTCTTGTATCACACAGAAGTTATATCTTTATTTTTAGATTTAATATCTTTAAAACAACATGAAATGCTGCTGGAATCCAATCGATAAATGTCTTTCTATCCGTTCTGATAGAAAGACATTGTGAAATCTCGATTCAGAAATCCATATCGTATTGGATTCGTAGAAATCCACATTTAAATCTAATTTCTAATAATCCTTAGCTATCTTCAATGCACGAAATGAACTTTTACTGCTTAAAAATGATATTTCTTGTCCCATTATGTCAACGATCCAGCTCTTGCAATAATGGTAACGTCCGTAATTAGTAGCATGCAAGAGAGTTGCCATAACTGCTTTCAGATATGAAGGAGATTCGATGGTGATTGTCATAAAGTGAGCAAAGCATCCGGCACAGAAAATCAGACTGCCTAACTAGAATTTTCCCTATTCACATTTGCTACTATCAAATGAGAAGCGATTGCCCTTAAAATTCACCCGAAAGTTAATACTCTTCTCAATATCGTGCGTTGGTGGACAATTCGTGCCAACAAAATGTTATCTGAAATTGTGCCTGGTCCTGATTACGTTGTCCAGTGGTATACGAAATACAAAAATGTATTAACGTACTTTGTAAATTGAGTTGTGGCCAAATGGTTATGTGCGTAACTAGCTTACAGGAAGACTTAAAATTCAATCCTCTAGTAGTGTTCCTTTGCAGTCGCTGTTTTTGAAACGAGGTGATTCGATGGTGATTGTGGCAACGTTGTAAACGTATGCATCGATAATACAGACTAGATTTTCGGGTTTCTCTCATATGATTACCAAATGTGGATCAGTTATCTCTAAAGCTTCTCTCCGCAAATATCATGTCTGTCAGTAGCATGCTTGTGGCATACACGAGACTCACCGATGTTCGAGAATATATATATATATATATATATAAAAATAAGACTGTATGCACTGGATCAAGTCTAAATCAACAAAACAAAACATGAACTTGGATAACATTGTCCAGAGTATAAGAAAATCTCTGCATTACGTATTAGCGATAGCTGCTTTCAACTCACCCCCGTCTCTTTACAAATCGTGCAACTGACAAAAGATATGCAGATGAATGATTTTCAGATTCAAAATAAACACATTTCTGTCGCTATTTCAACACCGATCTGACACACAACAAACCAAAAACAAAATAACTCTCCGACGAAAAACAGCTTGATCGCAAAAACGGTGCTTCAGCACAGCGATCATGGAAGTAAGTAAATTCGCGCTGCATTTTTTACGCCGAAAACCGATTCGGTTCTTCGAAAAAACCGGGTCAAGAATCTTTTATCGAAAATGCGCAACATTCGGGGTGGGGTGGGAAGAGGGGAGGAGCTGATCGAATGGTTATCAAGTTAAAAACGACGCACTCACTCGCTTAATATTCATTAAACTCGCATTTGTCAGTTTTTGCCTTCCCCGTATCGTTTGCTTAGGAGGAAGTGCAAACGACATATTTACAGCTGTTAAAGTGAAAACGAGATCTCTTAATGAAAAGAAAAAAAAAAAAAAAAAAGGCGGGAAATAAAATGGATAGTTTGTTTTTAAAAAGTGCTTAATATTGATGGTCAGCGTTGGACGGTGGTAATTGGAGAAAAATATGCAGTGATTACAAGGCAGAAATGTAGTTGTAGGTCTTACTGGGTTAGTTGATTGATTTTGTTTTTTGAATGGTGTGTCTTCTTTTAGTTATTCGTTTATTCTTCACATTTTCTGTCACATTAATGATTCGATTTCGTTAATAAAGAATAAATTTAAAGTATAAGAAATGACTGGTATAAATAATAGCATGTTAATTTTTATTACCTTTAATTGACTTTACTATTTTTAAATTATTTTATTTGTAAAAATACTATTAAAAATATTGTCTACTTGTAAAAATATTAATAAAATATTATAAATTGAAAAAATATTATTTAAATATTATAAATTGAAAAACATTATTTAGATATTATCCGATTGCAAAAATATTATCAAAAATATTAAATCCTATTGCAAAAATATTATCAAAAAATATTATCCAGTTGTAAAAATTATTATCAAAAATATTATCAAAAATATTATCCAGTTGTAAAAAATATTATCAGAAATATTATTCAATTGTAAAAAATATTATCAAAAATTTCATCCAATTGTAAAAACATTATCTAATTGTATTATCCAAATTTAAAAGATAATACCTTTTAAAGAATATGCTAATGTGTAAAATAAAAATTCAATCTTTGTATTAAACTATCAATTTGCAATAAAATTATTAGTAACTTTATATTCCATTAATCAAATCATATTGATAGTTTAATTTATTTAATTAATTTTTTAATTTACATAAATTACCTGCAGCAAATTAAAATGTCTAAAAATAATATTCAAAGTATTTATCACACACAGTATTAAATAAAATCAGGCAGAAATACAAAGATTTAAATATTTAGTTCGATTAAAAAATATAAAATAGCAAAACGTTTAATTTCATTTGAGAATGAAAGTGAAATTTGTATTTATTTCATTTAAAAAAAAAATCCTTTCTTGGAACCTGTAGATTTAATGAATTTCATTTCTCTCAAAAAAATACGTATATAACTTCCCTATTCCATCAAAAAAAGAATTACTTGCATAAAATTGTGATTGAAAATTCAGATTAAAAGTAATTTTCTTTTCCTTTTAAATAAATGAAAACTGTAAAATAAGTATAAAGCAAATATCGTGAAAAATTAATTCTTTAATAAAACAAGGAAAAATGTTAATAAAATCTAGACTTAAAATTCCTCTAGTTAATTGGATTAAAAAATAGTTCATTTACTTACCAGTTTTGGTATTTGTTCATTATAAGTTTTCCACTGCCTTGGTAACTTACTTTGTCAATGCTATGAATTGTTATTAAAGACATTGGTGCCAGCATTTATCAACAATAAATAAATCCTCAAAGCTGGAGCAAATGGAATTTCGAACTAAGTTATTGCTCGAATATCTGTAGAATATTTACATTTTTTATAGTACGTCTACAAAGCATCTATTTACTAAAATAAAGATGCACCTTGTGTTCATTTTTGGATATTTCAGATGGAAGGATATTTCTTTTTCTCTCTTGGCCGGTAAGTCAGAAATTTTTACAACGTTTGTTGATCATTCAGTCATATCAATTTGTTATTGCAATACTTTCCTTCTGGTATTTTTAAATGAGGATAAAAAAAAAAACCTATCAAATGTTTACGAATTTGTTAAAAATATACAAGAAATGTCTGTTTAGTAGACAATGTTAAAATAAGGTTACCTTATAGAATGGACGGTTCTTAAAATGTCGCCAAGTAAAATCGCCAAGCAGTCTAGTTCACTTATAATGAACGAGAACCGAACTGCTCGTGCAGATTAGCTATGAGTAAAAAAAAAATTATGGTCTGTGGTTAAAAATTATTTAAGCAATTTACATGAGAATTCAGGAATTAAGATAAGCTTTTATTTTGTTTAATTTATTATTTTATTTTTATTATTTTTATTAGATTCAGAATTATAATCTTCTGATTCCTCAGCAAAAAGTTAAGGTACCCAAAATACTAGATTTTTCTCAAAATTAAAAATTGAATCTCGCTCGAGTTAATTGGTTTTGTTCTGAAAAAATATGAGATACTAATATACTCGGAGTAATTGATTAAGTGGTTAATGTTTAAAAAAATGTTGTTGGTGTTAGAATAAAGCAAAGTACCCAAAATACTCGATTTATCCCAGAATTAGAAATTTAAATTGTTTTGTACCGAAAAATATGAGATACTAATATACTCGGAGTAATTGGTTAATGTTTAAAAAACAAAAATAAAAATGTTCTTGGTCTTAGAATAATGCAAGGTATCCAAAATACTCGATTTAACCCAGAATTAGAAATTTAATTTCGCTCGAGTTAACTCGTTTTTGTTCCGAAAAATATGAGATACGAGTATATTCGGGGTAATTGGTTAAATGGTTAATGTTTTTTTAAAAAAATGTTTAAAATGCATGAATGCAGTTGTTTTTATTTCCTTTAGTACCGTACCGTTGGGAAGAGGATGGGTTTAAAATTTCCTTGCATGTGTTAGTTATGTATTATCCGTACTGTTTGAAGATATGTTTAATGCTTTCGGTACCCGTCCGTTCGTCGTATAAATCAAGTGCCGAACAATTGGATATCAAAAGACAATGCGACAACTACCTCCAAAAACGCAGGCTTCATCGTACCTCGAGAACAGGAAATATTACACATGTTTTGAAAATTTGAATTGCACTGGCTTTCGGATTTGACGTTTATCGCCGCTTGTGATAGGAAATCGTATTTTAAAAAGAAACAACACTATTCGCATTCAATGCTTTGCCTAAAGGCATTTGCAAGAAACAGCATACATTTTTGAAACCGTGTCTTCCACTATGTTTAAACTAAATATTTACTGTATATATTTACTGTATGTATCTTTACTGTAAAATATATGTACCATAAATAGTGGTTTACACGCAAAAAGAAAAAAAAACCTCTTTATCATTTCATTCAAAATTTCTGTTGTGCTGTTTTAATATCATGGATAAATTCCATTGGTTTTTTTTTATTTTGGATTAAATGAAATTTGTTTAGTTAACAAGCACATGCGTTATAGTGAAAAAATTGCCCCACATGCCACAAGTACCACATATGAATTGCCATTTATGGAATTGCCAACTGCTACTTATAGAATTACCCCATACTATTGTCCCAAGCTGCCCAATACTGCTATTCACGGAGGACGTATGGACTTTGTGGTGCAAGTCCATACGTAAATAGCAGTATTGTCACTCATGGAACTGCCCTACACTGCCACTGATGCCACTTCTTTTTTTGCGTGAAAACCTCAAAACTGCCACTCATGGAATTGCCTCAAAACTGTCACTCATGGAATTGCCTCAAAACTGCCACTCATGGAATTGCCCCAAAATACCACTCATGGAATTGCCCCAAAATACCACTCATGAAATTGCCCCAAAATACCACTCATGAAATTGCCCCAAAATACCACTCATGAAATTGCCCCAAAATACCACTCATGAAATTGCCCAATATTTCCACTCATGAAATTGCCCAATATTTCCACTCATGAAATTGCCCAATATTGCTATTTATGGAATTGCCCCAAACTGCCACTCATAGAATTGCCCAATACTGCTATTTATGGAATTGCGCCACATTGCCAATATTGAAATTGCTACGTATTTCCAAACATGAAATCCTGCAATGTATTTTTTTTATGTTTAATTGTATACATAAATACACCTTTATACAAGGGACAGACACAATAAATCCATTTGTTAGAATATGCTACGATATAACGGAAATCACATAAAGTCAGCTTCAGTGTTGGGAAAATAATAACTATTATAAAAAACATGATTTAGTTATGCATTGCATCAAAATTTTAATTACTTGGTGTAAAAATTCCATTAAGTCCAGAAAATTTACAAACCCAATTTATGGAAGTAGTCACAACAATTTTATTTCTTAAATAATTGCATTTGGTTGCCGATACCAAAAATTTAGGGCAACGTAATATCAACAATAATTCATCATTTCATTTTTTTCCGCCAAGTAGGAAATCTCAATTTCGCCACTACTCACCAGAAATAAATGACGTTTCTCCCACACTTTATTGACCTTTTACATATTTGCTTCGTTAGCAGATGTTCGTTACTTCTAGGAAAAAATTCTTCATCAATTGGCACCGAGTTCCCATCCTATTAAGCTCACAGCTGGGCCGTACGGAAAAAATGAAAATTAGTTTCAAAGAATCAACAAACCAAAACGATCAGCTGGCCAAAAAAAAAAAAAAAAAAAAAAAAAAATGTAATCAGAAAGCCTGATCAGTTTAAAGAGGTCAGTGCCAAAGAATCTCGAAACATTTTCAATTCTCTTACTTTCTGTTCTTTTTTTTTTTTTATTTCAAAAGGGAAAACAAATAAACAACCGATAAATAAAACACCAGCGTGGATTAGGTCCCTCAATCGTCGAGGTGATTTTCGTCTGGTGTCAAACGATAATGACGTGTGTAGTATGTACTCCAAGGATTTTCGAGAAGGTACCTGGAAAACTCGATCGCTATCTCGTGAAACCATCTATTTGCCAGCAAAAAAAGACGAATGAGTTTTTCGTTTGGGCCAGTTTTTAATTTGTGTAACATTCCGACACAGAAGTAACTGATATGCGTGGGAATGCTTGTCATTATTGTGTAGTAACTACTTTTTGATTACTTACTGAATATAAGGGTGGTGATGCAATTTTTTTTTTTTATTTAAATACATACATCCTTCTATTACGAAATTTGTGAGGATAAATGACCTTTTATTGATGAAAAAGAAATAAAAATTGGAAAAAAGTTAATTGGCTTTTACTATTTTGATGGTGATTCTAAAAAGTTGTTAAAACTTTTTTTACTTAAAGTGTTTTTGTATAATGTTTGAGTTAGGACATTAGTAAAATAATCATGTTTTTAACGAACAACACATTTATAATTAGATCTAGATCTGAAAAACAAAATATAAAAAAAAAAATTAATGTCAATTCCTACTTTTTTTTCACTCTATTGCAGAAAGTCCTTTTTATAAATAATTTTCATTCTTTTTGTAAGTTTATTTGGCGCCATCTATTGGTAGATATATGCAACTTAAATGTAAAAAAAAAACTAAAATTAATGAATTAAATTTAATTACTGAATGAATATTTGAAAAATTGTATTAACATCAAGTGTCATCCACTACAAGTTCAAAAAAATTGTATTTGAACTTGAGTGGATGAATAAAAATATTTTATGAACGATTGAAAATTTGAACAAGATATATATAGGGAGAGTGTGAGCTAATAGAAGGAATTGAAAAAAGAAAAAAAATTGAAAAAGTTAAATTGGCTTTACTATTTTGATAGTGATTTTAAAAAATCTTTTTTTTCCTTGAAGTGTTTTCGTATAATGTCTGACTTAGGAAATTAGCAGAATAATCATGTTTTTCAACGAACAACACATTTATAATTTTTAGACTGCAAAAATGCGCGTGGTGGAGTAATTTAAGCGAAAGTAAATTCCGGCTGACATTTGATCCTACTTTTACTGCATGATTTAACTAGATGCAAATAAGTTGCCCAACACTAGCGTAGAAAACATTATAAATAGCTTCACGTACAAATTTTTTTTTGTCTATAAAAATAAAAACGGTATGTGCATAGTTAGTATTTAATTTCTTTTGATTGCGCAAGTAAAATCCTTTTCATAGAAGCTGATTTAAAAATAAAAAAATTAGAATTGTCGAATTTAACTTTTAATATAGAGTTATTCAAAGATATAGTAATGCATCATACCTCTTTTAAATAAGATGCAATTCTTATGCGTGAATATGTTGTTTTGATTATGCATTTAGCGAATAATTAGTTTTATGTCTTTCTTAAACAAAATGTTCAGCCATAAAGCTGAATAAATATTATGTTATTTTATAGATTCAGTGTTATTTAAGATATTCAGTATTATTTTTTTATATTTTATTTCGTCTTTTATGGCATTTTTTTTATAATGATTATAGTAAATATGTTAGAAAAGATATATTTGCTTTATGTCTAGATGAATTCATAAATATATATCCATCTGATCTGTTTATCTACAATAGTTCCTTATCATTTAATATTTAAATGATTGAGATATTTGTCAATGCTGGCAATCCATCTTGGGTTTTATCTTATAATATATTCTTTTAGATTCAGTGTTTTATATGATATTCAGCGTTATTTATTATATTTTATTTCGTCTTTTTATGGCATTTTTTAATGATTATAGTAAGTATGTTGGAAAAGATATATCTGCATTATGTCTATCATCCAAAAGGATTCATATATATATATATACATCTGTCTGATCTTTTTATCTACAATAGTTACCTATCATCGAATATTTAAATGATTGAGATATTTGTCAATGCTGGCAATCAATCTTGGCTATGATCTTGGACGACTCCCAGGTGGGTTAGGTTAGAAGAAATATTCAACTCGGGTTATTCTTGGACAATGATAACATACATGTTCAGCCAATTGTATACTTTTGTAGTTTATCTAACTTGACAGCTCACGATTCTTTACAAAGTTAAATATAATCCGCGAATTGATCTTTCTCTGTCAGTTTGATTTTTTTGTATTCGTCGTGAAAACATTAATCTTAAAAGATTTCTGTCTTTGGATTAGGGCGTTTTCGCTTTTTCGAAAAAGGGGATCCACCATGGTAATAATATGATATAAACTTAATATAGATATATTTTTCTTGAAAGAAGGATAGAAGTTAACTGATTAGAGAAAGATAAAAAAATTAAGATTTTAATTATATGTGAACAGTTTTTAAATGTTCCTAAATAAATGGGAAAACGATTAAATTGAAACTATGAATATATTTGTCTTGACACTAGACGCCCCTATTGGTTAGGCAGCCTGATGGCCAACTGTTTAGCGCTCTGGCCTTTGGTACCACAAGCTCCAGGTTCGAATCCTGGCGGTGGCATGGATGTTTATGAGTGTTCCGGAATCCACGTCAAATTATATATCCCGGTCTAATTAGCTTGAATAGTGCATAAAATGACCGTAGACTGACAAACCAAACCTATTGGAGGGAATCACTTTGACAAACCAATCAAGATCAGAGGGATAAAGATAATCTTAAATTAATTTTTAATTAGTTAGCAATTAATTTATCAAAAAAGAAAATTGAGAGCATACATGACATTAAATTCTAAGAGGATAACATGGCAGAAAAGAGAATTTTTTTTTTATCTTTCCATCAAACAATCTTTAAGTTAACGTGTTGAACTGCTATGTGATTAAATAAAAAAATTCCTGGATCGGTAAAAACAATGCCATCTGTTTTTATTTTATATTGAATAATTTCATTAATAATAATTTGTGAAATTCTACCCAAAAAGAGTCTTTTTTTTTTTTTTCGCTACATAAGACATCTGATTAGCAAAGAATGCTTTAAGATTTTCGCAATTGGTTTTTCTTATGTTTCTTTTAAAGCCAAGTACAATTGCTACATCATATGCCCAACACATTTTCTTGTACGCAAGATCATATATATGAAAATTTCGAAAAAAGCGGTTATAAAAAGTTATTATGAGTCTGAAACCCACGGCCAAAGTTTTTGTTTAACATCGTGACAATAAGTCACCAAATTCGTGATTTTTTTTAAACGATTTAGTATTATTTCTTTTTTGTCTTTTTGAATTCCATTTTCATACATTTCAATTTTTGTCACATATACTGAGATATGAACAACCTTTGAAGATAAGAACTATTCTAAATTTGTGCAATTCTTAACAATGTTAAATTTTATTTCTATATCAACTATTGTTTAAATGAAACGTTTTTTTTTTAAATATTTATTGCTATAAAAAATTGCTGTCAATTCTTCTATAAAAAAATTGTGGCACATTTCTTCATATTCTTTTGTATGAAATTAAAAGTACTTATACATTTACGGTCTGAAATTTATTTATATGCTTTACATTTATAAGGAAAGCTTTAATAAAATTTTGATGCTTAAAACAAATAACAGTTTTCATGCTTTGCAATATTATTAATTAAAACATTAAACAGTTGTTGGTTATTAACATTTTCAGTTATAATTTTAATTTTTAAAATAATTCTGGGAATAAATATCGAAACTGATGAACTAATTAATTTTGTTGTTTGTTGTTGTTTCTTATCCCACTTGGTAGACAACAACATCTAGAGCAAGTCCAAAGGGTTTGTGAGTGGTTCGGAATCCACTTTAACCTGTAGGTCCCAGTCTGTTTAGCCCTCGTGTGCACAAGATGACCGTAGAGCGACAAACCAAAACCACCAGGTCATCCTACTCACGTGGCAAGATACCGATAATCGTAAATATCATCGAGTGTCCACGTTTTTTGAAACAGTGTCTACAACAAACCCGACAGCGGATTAAACCTCCACCCTAATGCTCTCCAGCGGTGCGCGTTGCCACTGAGCCACGAGTCGGGCCTAATTATTTTTTATATCAATTGTAAAATTATATTACATTTGAAAACCTTATTCAAAAAGTTCTGTTATTAAAAGTTTATTTCACTTATTTGCATGAAGAGTGACTTAAGTCAATAATTTCCTATTTCACTCAGGAAGTGTAAGAAAATATATGACTGGAAAAACCTTGTTACTAAAGGCAAAATGTCACATAATTCAACTTAATGATTTATTCCTTGTTTTGTTGTTAATAAGTTCATAGACAGAAAAACTAAATTCTTGTTATATAAAACACTTATTAGACCTATTTTGGTCTATGGCTATGAAATTTGGACTTTGGCAAGGATGAGGCCATTTGGGTCTATTTGAGAGGAAGATTTTAATAGCTATTCTTGGAGGTGTTAAGGAAAGCGATTGTTGGAGAAGACGATGTAATGCAGAAATGTATAAATGCTATAAAGACCCAAATATTATAAAATTTATTAAGATCAATAGATTAAAATGGGATGCTCATGTATTTAGAAATAATGGTTTAAACCCTGTAAGAAGGCTCGTTTTGGCAAAGCCACAGGGACAAAGAGGAAGAAGACGATGCAGGTTGCGATGGACAGACGCAGTTGAAAAAGATTTTTGCTCTAATAAAGGTTAACAATTGAGGACCCTTGTCACTCAGAGGAATGCATTGAAATCTCTTCAAAGGAAATACTTGGCCCACTCTGGGCTTTTGTGCTATTGATGATCATGATTTTGTTAATAATCACGAACTATTTCAATTTCTGAAATAAAATCTGAACTAAAATTTTTCTTTTTTAAACCGTTCTATTTTTGTCGTAACTCAGCTATTTGAGTAGCAACATGTAAACAAATGTCAGTTTTAATGCTTTTGCAATATTATTAATTAGAACATTAAACACTTATGAACGGCTACGAACATTTTCGGCTATAATTTTAATTTTTAAAATAATTCTGGTAATAAATGACTTGTGTTAAATGGCATATGCTAATTCTGGGAATAAATGACATATGTGCCTTTTAAGTTCTCTAATAATCAGCCCAGCTCCTTGTACTATATTCAAAGGTAAATTTTAATCGATGTTAAGTGCAACTATTTACTACAGAATGGGTCTGTTTATTAGCTGCAAAAGAACCCTTCCATTATTACATTACTCTATTTTCCGTTTATTAATAATTGAATCTGCATAATTGACATGCGTACCTTTTTCAGTTCTCTAATAATTAGCCTAGCTCCGTGTATAACAAAAGTAAATTTTAATCGATGTTAAGTGCAACGATTTACGACAGAATGGGTCTGTTTATCAGCTGCAAAGAACCCTTCCATTATTACATCACTTTATTTTCTGCTTATAAATAATTGACGCTGCATAATTGACATATGTGCCTTTTTCAGTTCTCTAATAATTAGCCCAGCTCTTTGTATGCAAAGGTAAATTTTAATCGATGTTAAGTGCAGCGATTTACTACAGAATGGGTCTAGTTTATCAGCTGCGAAGATTCCATTATTACGTCACTCCATTTTCTGCCACAACGATAAAAAAGCAATCGAAACGATTATTATTTTTTAAAATGCATGAGAGAAGAAAGAAAAAGAAAAACAACAATGGTGTTGAAATCATCTCTGCAGGAGGTACACTTCTTATCCCGGAACCAATCGACTCCGCGTCCTTTATTTCTCCAGTTTCCGATTTGTCTGTTGTTTTATTTGTATTTTTTTGCGCGTTTGTTCTTTCCATCTGCAACTTCGTTTCGCGATAGCGACAAGCATATCGCTTCCGAACCCTTTGATGCCTTTTGTTGCTCGCTGCATCTGATTAAATAATCAATCTTTCGACGGCTCTGGGCCTCTTCAGGAATTATTGTTATTACTTTTATTATCGCTTTCTATTTTATATATTCAACAATTCGCGTTTTTTTTTTTTTTACATTTCTGTGTTTGTGTTTGCTCGCCAAACGTATTGTGAGATCCAGGATCTTCTCTCCAAAGTGGCTCTTCAAGTTTGTTTAAAAAGATGACCGCTGATGATTTGGTACTTATTTCTTTTTATCTCTAATATTTTCAAGTACTTAATATCTAATTATAGAAAAATAAAACTAGTATAGGAGTATTTTATATGGATATTTTTCTGTGTTTTTTGAGGATATTGCATTGTATTATTATATATTTTGTTTGTTGTTGCTGATTCAAATGTGAACGAGATCCTTAAAATGTTAACTCATCATCATCATCAATGGTGCAACAGCCCGATGATTGCCCAAGACCGGCTGCCTTCTTGGTAGACTTTAAAACAGTACATGTTTTCTTTATACGGGGTAGGGTTGTCACCCTACGCTCTACAGTCATATTATACCGGGACCTACTGTTTAAAGTGGATTCCGAACCATTACAAGCATCCATGGTACCGAGCGCCAGAAAGGTAGTCATTCAGCCATCGGGCGAATATATCGTCAATATTTGAACCTGAAGCCTGGGGTATCAAAGGCCATTTTAAGAATCACGTGAACATTTGGTAGTCATTCGGCCGTTTAAATCAAATTTATATTTAGTTTAAAAATTACATAAAGAATTTTAAAAAAAAATGAATTCCATTTCTCAACTTTTTTTTTTAACAACTATCATTATTCGTATGGAAGAATGAAGATTACGCGATGTTTAATGCTGAAAATAAGGGTACGCGCCATTTTACATCAATATCTACGCTAATACTAGGGGATCCTTACCAACAACAAAAACAAAAATGCAATATTTTTTATAGTCATACTGAGAAACAGTTGACATTTGATGCAAGGCATTTAACCTTCTTTTACAAGCAATCTAACATGGCAGACCAATTGATAAATATACATCTATTTATCATTTGAAGTTGACCTCAATTTGTATGACAGGATATCCCAATAACATCTAGATCTCATACAGTTTGAAAACACAAATCTTCAGTGTAGTAATTCTGGATAGTATGTAGACTTCAATGGGTACTTACTTAACCAAATTGGATAGTTGAACCCAGTGACTCCTATTTTTTTTTTAATAACTTTTATTTTCTGAAGAATTTTCACATGCCGATAGAATTATTCTGAATTTAAAGAAAATATTTCTGAGCATCATGTATCATGCTTTACATGTAAACTGTTTTACTTCATATATAGATATATATGTCAAATTAAAGGTCAAATCGGTCTTCTATTGTAAATTATAAATTTATAAATGCATGAAAGTGAATACTATTAAACAAAACCTGTTTTGTTTTAAGCTGATATGGCTAAATCAAATTTATGCTTTTTAATAGAAAGGTATTTTTTTTTACATTATCACCACAAGAAAAATCTTTATTATTCTTCGTCAATATTTAATATGAATATATTTTTGAGAACAACTTTTTAATTATAAATTTTTCAAAAACTTTTTTTTTTTTTCTTAATGGGATAAATTTAACTAATCACACACAAAAAAATTAAATTAATGAAGAAAGAATTTTACTATTGTTTTCAGTACATGTACTAGTTTTTTGGAAGTGATTATCCTCTGAAAATTCCTTTTCTTTGAATTTTTTTTTCTTAATGGTCAAACATTTCTTTTTTTTTTCTGACTATTTTCTATGAAATTACAACAAAAAGAAAAACACTACAATAGTAAACACAATGGATTCTGCGTACAATATAAATTATACAAAAACGAACAAACTTAATATCAACAAAATCCTGGTTTTGCCCTCCATACGTGCGTGTTTGCCTCTTGAAAAAAAAAAATTTGCAATGCTTACACAACAAGAGATAAAAAAAACATTATATGTGTATGCCAATTTACTACTTGATGTTTTTGGTTGAAAGGATTAACCAAAAAAGCACCCGAAATCTCTAAATAATAGACGGTGCTTTTGTTTTGCCCAAAAATTCAACTGTATTTGCACGGCTTGATTTGTTATGTGTTTACTGATTTTAATTTTGCCAAGTGAATAGGTTTTGCTATTTCTTTGCTTACTGACCTGCCTGACTGTCTGTTTGCAAATAAATAAATGAAAAGAATCCAAAAAATTTAATGATTATTTTCCGACCATTTGGAGTTCCAGTTAGTGAACTTCAATTATCTTCTTTTCGGAAAAAGAGAAATTTTATCTGGCCTCGAGTTTACCGAAAGTATCACCTATCACTGCGCCCTTTCTTTTTTGATGTGATGGCTTTCTGTTAGCGTGCAAGACGGATCATTTCATCAGATAAAGGAATCAATAAATAAACATTTTTCTGAATGCTTATTTTTATTTATAAGCGTTTTTTTTAAATCACTTTCTGATATATGTGTTGTTTTTTTTTTTATGTGTAGAAATAAACAGAAGGGAAAATAATTTATCACAGTCACCTCTGTCGATCTATCAAGCTAAAACAAACAAATAAAAATATTTATTTAAATAAACAATTTTTTTTTTTTTGAATAAAAATTTATCGGAATATTCTTTTTTTTTTTTTTAAAAGGCATTCGAAGCTTTTGTGGTTCTATTTTTTTTAACATTTATAAATTAGTAAAAAATTATTATTTCCAGTGACAAAAAAGTAAGTGTAAGGAATTCAGGAAACCAAATTCCACTTTTTTAGTATGAATAATATAAAAAAAAAAATTATTTTTTATCTGGAAATGAAGATTACGCAATGAAACATTGAAAATTATTATTAGCACTGAAAATAAGTGACGTCCCTTAGAAATGAATATAAGATATCATTTTAGTTATACTGAGAACTAGTTGACATTTGATACAAAATATTTAATCTGTTTTAAAACCACCCAAATGTTAATTGGACGGTATAAGACTGTAGATTTATTTTTAAGTATTCTTATTCTAATTTTACTCTTAAAAACAAAAAATAAAATTTTTTGAATTTGTATCATATTTGTAGAAAATATGTCACACAGTATGAAATTAATGTATAATTGTTTTATGAAATGCTAATGAAATTAATGCATAATTGATTAACTTACTTAACTAATTACCATTATTGTTTCATCTTGGGCTGCTATTTATTATTAATACAAAAAGACAACTTTACAGCGGAAAATTATGTCTACGTTTAACCTTAACTTGTGAATTGTCCAAACAAATTTCTACAGCACTTTTAACATTTCATACCAGAAACCAGCGAAAAGCGGTTCAATGCATTTCTAAGAAAGTTTGCCCAAATTCCTTCGATCAGACAGACATTCTCATTATTGCTTCATTTTTATTATATCATTTACCATTATTGTTTCCTTATTATTAAATCATTTACCATAATTGCTTCACTATCGACTGTTATTTATTATTAACACAAGAGTCAATGAAAATTATGTCTACGTTTGACAAAATTGAAACAAATTTGTACAGTACTTTTAACGTTTCATGCCAGAAACCAGCGAAAGCTGTTCAATACATTTCCAAAAAAAGTTTGCCCGAATTCCTTCGATCAGACAGATATTCTCATTATTGCTTCATTTTTATTATATCATTTACCATTATTACTTCATCATCGATTGTTATTTATTATGAATACAAGAGTCAACGAAAATTATGTCTACGTTCGACCAAATTGAAACAAATTTCTACAGCACTTTGAACATTTCATGCCAGCAATCAACGAAAGCGGTTCGATACATTTCCAAAAAAGTTCGCCCGAATTCCTTCAATCGAACAGACACGATGTCGAAAGCATTCTCGGATAAATGATGGGCCCGCCCCGTCGTCCCCCCTTGTCCCTCTCGTGTCTAAATCGGGCAGTGTCCATTTCACAAACACACAAGCAGTCAGTCGGCGCCTTGACGAATCGTGACGTCAGAGCTCTCTTTTTTCCGATAAGGTCCGATAAACTTCGGACACACGACAAAAAAAAAAGAATAATTCATGACGTCATCGCCCCAGTCTTTTTATATCCACTAACGCTTTTACAGCTGACATTGCCACTTTTTTTATTTATACTATACATATTTCTTTTCTTTTCTTTTTTCTTTTCATTGGGTTTGACGAGCTCCGAACAGCTAGGGCCACTGGGACCATTCGTATATTACACCACTTTCCTCTCTGCCGATGGGTGGTTCTTCTGTCTGTTGCATAGCTTTTTTATTATTTTTTACCCCAAACAATCTTTTCATTTTTATGAAACAAATTACGGAAAGTGGACCAAGAAAAGAGGGCATGGACGGTGGTGTGTATGTATGTGTGTGCGAGAGAGAGAGATAGAGAGAGTTCTGAAAATTCACACTCCATGCGTTTTGATGCATGGTTATGGTTATTTATCAGCGCCAAGTATCGTATGAAATCTCGCTATTCTTTTTAACTTTTCACTGTGTCAGTGAATCATATCCAAAAGCTGTTGGCTTTTCCTCTTCAGGCCTTATTTAAATTCGCATTTTATTTGGTTCTTTACAGCTGTTCCGTCTGCTAGATCATATAGTATCAAAGTGTACAATTGAAATTTTTAAAAAAGGAAATAACTTGTAAACCAACTGATGTATGAAGAAAAAAAACAATGCTAACGCAACGGAAGTGACGTAAGAGATGTCAGATCGCGAAGTTCCCTGAAGTTTCTTTTTGTCGAGTTGCATTTTATTTGGCATTTTATATTGTATTAAATTGTTGAAAGGGTCAGAGTAGACTGGTGAATAGCGCATTATTATGAAAAAGACAATGCTAACGCAACGGAAATGACGTAAATGATGTCAGATCGGGAAGTTATCTGAAGTTTCCTTTTAGCACTCACTAAGTTGCGTTGTATTTGGTATTTTATATTAAATTGAATTGTTGAAATAGTCAGAGTAGACTGGTGAATAGCGCATTAGGTTTCCTGGAACCTAAGTTTGAAACGTGACAAGACAAGTCAAATCAAGTGCTCGTGTATGCATTGAATTGCCATGGTAAATCAGTAGATTTGAAAGTTCTCGTGCAAGGAAAAAGCTTTGAAACCGGATAAATGAAGTCAAAGCAAATGCTCACATGTCTGTGTAGGGAATTGGCATGGTAAATCAGTAGACTGGAAAGTTCTCGTGAAAAGAAGGTGCAAACCTCCTAGATGTTACCCCTTAAATTGTTCGTCTTAAATTAAGGTTACACAATGTCTGTGTAATGTTTCAGACTGACAGGCCTGTATAACGCTGAATCTGCTATGTTCTTACCATACTAGTTTTACGTCAAATGATCTCAATTCAAAATAACTAGCTCTAGGAAAAGGAACTATAGAGAAATATTTATTGTTCTATAATAATAATACAATCGTTAATGGGTATAATAACGAATCGTTAATGGGTAACGAATAATTGTTAATGTCGATCTATTCGTTCTGTTATATTAAATGCATAGAAATTCTAAACGTGATTTTTTTGTGTAAAGTAGTATATTAATAGTCATAAAAACAAGTTGTTTCACTTTCAAGTTATACCGGCATGATACTGGTTGTGTTTAAAGAATAAACACAACCTTTTAAACTATACAAACTGGGATATCTATTTTCACTAAAAGAATATTTAATATACATAAAGTAATTTTGATTTTTTTTTATATGGGTAAATCAATAATAAGCAAAGAAAATCAAAAATATTTTTTTATTGGAATGAATTGTTTCTAACTATAGACAAAATAATACTTTACTTTATCTGATAAGTATACATTATCCAATAGTAAAGCAGTGCGCTTTCGGTCAATGACATACCTCGAAAAATAATGAAAAGCATTTTATAGCAATGATTTCAATCGGCTGGATAGTTTGTTTTTAGATATTTGAAATTTTGTTTTTAATTATTGTTATAAAATAATACTGCATTTTTTGTTTTATTTATTAAATAATGAGAAAATAGTTTATGAATAATTTTATAATTTTAAAAATAATTTGTATCTTTTTTTTGTTAGTGTCAATGATTTGCAACTCATTTTCAACTTCAATGTAACTTATTAACTTCAATACGCTAATTAGGCTTCTAGAAAATAGTTTATAATTTTAATAATTGCCATCGAGTCTGCTCATTTCTGAAAGCAATGACAGCAACGGATGTATCCGATGGATTCAAACATGAGCTTTCCTGTTGCATTTTATCTGATCACAGCCTGATGGCCAATTGGCTAGCTGTCTGGCCTTTGGTACCACAGTGTTCAGGTTTGAATCCTGGAGATGGCATGGATGTTTGTTAGTAGTTCAGAATCGGGGCCTGAATGACCTAGTGTCTAGCGCTCGATCCCGCAGGTTTCAGGTTCGAGTTCCGGCGGTGCGATGGATGTTTGTTAGTTGTTCGGAATCCACTTTAAGTTGCAGGTCCGGTCTCATATGACTGTAAGAGCGTCACGGAGTCCAGTCAGACTTTTCTCTACTACATCATTTCCAAACTGTATAGGGGCATCTCAGCTCTAGGCACAGTGATGTGGTATGGTTTTGAAGTGGTTCGGAATCCACATTAAATTGTAGGTCCCGGCCTAATTAGTCTAAAATGTTCAAGAGCGACAAACCAATCTTGCTATCGTTACTATTGAGCTATCAGTCGGGCTTTAAACAAAAATATTAGAAACAGAATTACAATTTTAAAATTGATTTTATATCTTTTACCTCGACAGTAATCTTGATTAGTACTAATAATTTTTTTTTAACTCATTTATAAATTAGCATGACCGACTACTGTCGCCTATTAATAAAGTATGTCACATAGATAAACACAGATTGTCCTTATATATATAAACTTCCGCGGTTATATATATATATATATATACAGGATCATATATTTCTGTGTTTATCTAAGAGCGAGATAGCTGGAGATGGGAGAGAAGGAGGAAAAAGAAGGGGCGCAGCAGTCTGAATGGGGCATCCTTTTTGGCGCCATCGAAAAAGAAAAAGAATCTTCGCTTTGTTTTGTTTATATTTAATCCCCGCTTCTCCCACGCATGTTTTCTTTTTTTTTATTATTATTATTATTTTATTTTTTTATTTATAGCTTTTTGTTGTGACGTCTCTTTCTATTGTTGTAGTAGTTCGGTTTTAACATTTTCTTCCCCTCCGCCGCCAACTGGCTCTCTTTTTTTATTCTTTCTTTTTCTCGTTGTGGATGAGATTTTGAATCGAGCGTCTCGTGAGTAAGCCGGGAAGGGGGTGGAGGGATGAGTGAGAGGGAGGTGGAGAGTTATTTAAAGTGGCCTTTCACTGCTGCAGCAAGGCTTTCGGGATGAGATATGACTTGAATTTCATGAATGAAACTCCGAACGTTTACGTTGCTGCCGTAACCATTTTTTTATTTTTTTTTTATTCGGTTACATAATTCTTTTTTTTTTTATTTTTATTGTTATGGTTATTATTTCTTGGCACTGATGTTAATATTCATTCAGATTTTTACTTCGATAAGGGGGGAGAAAGGAAATTGTGTGTGGATGTGTCTTTGTTGAATGGGTATTATGCATAGGTTGACCGGTTTGCATTTGATTCAGCGAATGTATTGTCTTCGAGTGTAAATGTTCGATCCATAGATTATCCGTTCAATACAGACCAATACTTCTGTGAGAATATATATGTGTTAGAGAATGCAATCAAACTATTCGATTCGAATATATGAACGAATATGTTTTATAAATGAACATTCGATTATAGGAACGAATATTGAAATCTATATATAAATATACGGATATATGAACGAATTATTCAAACATATGAATAAATATTTGAATAATACATATACAAATATATAAACGGATTATTCAGTATATGAACGAATTATCTAATATGATTGAATTATTTGAATGTATGAAAGAATATTTAAATATACCTACTTATGGATTCACATATAAGTTCATAAATTCAATCATATATTCTAATATGAATAAATTATTCGAATATATGAGTGAATCATGAATAACTATTATATTATATATAATATATATATAATAGTATATATATATACGATATTTTTGAAAGATATATGAGCAAATTATCTAAATTTATGAATGAATTATTCGAATACAGGAATGTATATGTACATATAAATGAATATTCGATTATAGGAACGAATATGAAATCTATATATATAAAACAAGGTATTCAAACATATGAACGAATATTTAAATATATACAAAAATAAACGCAAGAATTATTATTCGAATATGCAGTTATGAACGAATTATCTAAATATATGATTGAATATTTCGAATATATGAACGAATATTTGAATTTGCCTACTTATAGATTCATAAATTCATTCATATATTCAAATATGAACGAATTATTATAGGAATATCTATGAACAAATGTTAGAATATATGCGAATTATTCGAAAAGAATCATTTATAAGGAAAAAAACTATTCGACCATAATTTAACTCATGGTTACAATATAACCGATTAGCTCTTTCTATTATTAAACGTTACATTTGATTTTTATCATATTTTGTTTTTATCAGTGAAAGCTGTTTCATTCAATTAATGCATAAAACATGGTAAGTGCTATTTAGGAATAAAAAAATTCAAGAACTGTAAATAATTTTAATTTTTCAATATTTCTGAACATTAAAGTTTTTTTATTTTTTTTTTATTTTTTATTATTTAGTTATTTACGTTTTTAACTTCTAAGCATTACATGCGTTTTCAAATCAAGTGACCTTGTTTTACCTTAACAATTTAATTACTGTAAACACAACAATATTTTCAATCTTTTCAATCAATATGTTCTTTTCTTTTTTTATCCTATTTCCTCATTCGAATTACTTCAATAATAATTCTAAATAATTATAATTAAAAATTAAAGCTACTTGAATTACGTTTCCGCGATCTATTTCTGCTTGTTAACCTGTGTGCCCTTTTCTTATGCAATATTGCAATATTATTGTAAAATCCACTGAGTAAAAATAAAATTATATAGTATAGGTATCATTACTCAATGATTAAAATCCAAACTTTTTGATTTTGGTAAACATGTTTCTTCATTGACTAGTAAGAATAGGATATATTTTAGTTAAAACACTTTAATTTATCATAAATTGGAAAGTATTGGATAAAATATATGCTACTTTATTAGAAGCATAGTGTGGCTTGCCTAATATGCATTTTATTTCAATAAATTTTGTTAAGAAAGGATATCAGTAAAGTTTAAAATTAAAATTCAGAAATTTTTTTAAATATTATACATATATACTAATCAAAAATTTTTGCATTTTTAAGCAATAAAAGATAACCTATCTGCAAAAAACATCAGTTAACTATCCATCTAAAATTGCAGTATATTAAATGATTCTTAAAAGATCATTAATTAGAGAGGCGAAAAAAACAAACATACTGATAATGACAGTGCAGTGTCTTTTTTTGAGACCGAGTCAAACTTATTAGAAAGGAGGATTGCGACCCCACCCAGCAAATTAAAGGCAGCATCAAAAGGGAGAGGATTCTCTAATCTTCTCAAAATCGAATGAAGATATTTACCGTCCTACATTGGCCATCCATGGCTTTGATGTTAGAATTTTTAATTCTATTCTTTCCTGGAGTTTGAAACTCATTTTCTGGTTAAACATTAGGTTAATAGTCCAATAAATATAATTTTTTTCAAAAATTAAACATTCAACTCAAAATATAAAGAATATGGTAAATACAAATACGCGCAGGAGTATGTGGTATTAAAAGACAACATTGTGTATATTAAGGAGTTGAATTTCACCGATTTATTTATTGGTTCATATGTACATATATATATATTCCTAAATTCATTCATATATTCGAATATGAACGAATTATTAGAATTTTTGAACGAATTATTCAAATATTTGAACGAATTTAAATATATGATTGAATTATTCGTATATATAAAACGAATTACCTAATAATTAAATTATTCGAATATATGAACGAATTATCTAAATATGTGATTGTATTATTATTCGTAAATTTTAAAGAATTATCTAAATATATGATAAAATTATTCGAATATATGTAAGAATATCTAAATATGTGATTAAATTATTCAAATATATGATTGAATTATTCGAATATATGATTGAAGTATTCAAATATATGAATGAATTATCTAAATATATGATTAAATTATTTGGATATATATATATATTAAAATGAATATTCAAAGAGTTATAGAACGAATATTAATAGTTCTCGTTCATAGAATTTCAGACTGATCTATTCATTTTCTATCTAAACATTAGGTTAATCGAAGTCCAATAAATACATGTTTTCAAAAATTAAACATTCAACTCAAAATATAAAAAAATATGGTAAATGAAAATACGCGTAGGAGTATGTGGCATTAAAGGATAACATCGTGTAAATTAAGGAGTTGAATTTCACCGAATCATCTTATTGAATCATATATGTATTCCTAAATTCCTTCATATATTCCAATATATGAACGAATTATCTAAATATATTATTGAATTATACGATATATATGAACGAATATTCGTGGAGCTATAGAGCGAATGATAGAACAAATATTCATAGTTCTCGCTCATAGAGTTACAGTCTGATCTTTTCATTTTCTGACTAAGCATTAGGGTTAATCGAAGTCCAATAAAAAATATATTTTTCCAAAAATTAAACATTCAACTAATACAAAGAACATGATAAATAAAAAATACGCGTAGGTGTATGTGTAATTTAAGGAGTTGAATTTCACCGAATCATCTTATTGATTCATGTATGCATTCTAAATTCATTCATATATAAATATGAACCGACCTATTCAATACATCGAATCATTATGGACCAAGCAATTAAAGTTAACCTGTTATGCCAAGTGGATGGAGACACAATTCTGCGGCTGACCCCATCTGCCCTTGTCTCATGCATGGCGATGATAGCGTAAAAAGATCTCTCTCCCCAATCCATCACCCGTCGATGGCTTCCGTTTTCGTCGTCCCATCCGTCTTCTGCTGCTCTCTCTTGTTTTCATTCCTCTCTCATTGTTACATCTCTCCGGAGAAGGTTATTAACAGCGGGCCCGAGACGACGAATGTGAGTGATATTGGCGCCAGGCACGAATTGGGCTTCGATCACGCCGCTGCCTAACGATATCGTTATTAATAAAAACGGTACCACGGTTTTTATTTATGGGAGGCTGGGGTGTCCAGAGGACGGGTGTGGCCCACGCCATCTCGCGAAGATGAGCGATGTGACATTCATTTTTTTCTTGGTGTGTTTTTGATGAAAATAATGAACTAAGCAGAAATTTATGTGGCTACTTCCATGGTATCACACTTTCCTTTTATCTTTATACATCTGTGTAAGACGTAGGTGTCCAACTTTTTAGCTTCTTTGGACTACATTTGAAAAGAGAGTGACATTACTTGTTTAGCAAATGTATATCACAAAAAGTTAAACTCAATAACTAATTTCGGTACTTACGTATTAACGCCACCGCAGCTTGAAGTTGCGCCGATAAAGAGCTGCCAATGCGCCCAAAATAGAGACTGTTTGAATCTATGTTAAACTCTATATCGGCCCATTTTTCCACAAAATCCGATTGACTACTTTGTTCTTACATAAAGTGTTTTGAATTTTGAGAAAGCGTTTTTGATTTTAAATAAGTGAGTGTTTTATATATTTTATGATTTTGTCACAAATTTTAAGTGTAGATTGGTGCAACTTAAAAACCGCCAAATCTGCAGCTGCAGTGCGTTAATACGTAAGTACCCTAATTTCTTTTTAAGCATTTTTTTTTCTTCGGTATGATTATTGATATTGATTTTTATATATTTCACTATATTTTGATATCGATATTGTTTTATATGCTGATAAAGTTTTTAATCACTGAAATAATAGCTATATTACAACATAAAATAGGAACTTTTCAATGGTATCCCAATGTACATCTATTTCTATGCCTGACTCATGGCTCAATGGCAACGTGCGTCGCTGGTAAGCATTAAGGGCGGAGGTTCAATTCGCTGGTGGCTTTGTAGTAGACACTGTTTCAAAAGAAAGCGAGGAGACTCGATGGCGTTTGTGATGTTCGGTATCGTGCCTCGTTGTCGGATTTCCTGATAAGAGTTTTCCAGATTTTCTTTCATACGATAAGCTGAATATGGAGTAGTTCCCTTTAAAAAAGTCATCCCGGAAGACACTGTCCTCCTTCTTCAGCTACACGGAGCCAAGTAAGACTTCTACCTACGGGTGTTCCATCACGACAGAAGCTGCCCACACGGATTTATGGTCCAGATGTTGCTGTCAGCCAAGTTTGATAAGAAACAACAAACAACTATTTGTATTATAAGTACACAAAAATCGTACAATCTTAACGAAATTTGTGTTTTTATGTTCAGGCTATATTCATAAAAATATTGACGCTCTGCTATAAAATACTGCTTCATAGACATATACTAGAAATATATTTTGATTTTAGGGCACTTTTAATTGGGTGATTATTTATTGCACATCGTCATTTTGATAAGAATAGAAAATGTATATACACTACCAAAAATTATAACTTTATTTCATGGAAGAACTTAATTTAATTTTTCTCATTTTAAAGTTTCAATATTAATGCTTAAAAAAATTCCCGTTCATCAAGAATATTTGAAAAAATAAGATGATTACCCTGAAAATGAGTTTGATTAAAAATGTTAGGAATACTTTTTATAATATTACTTAAAACATGTGTTAGGGAATATTTTTAAATGAATAAAGTTTGATTGATTAAACTGTTTTGTTATAAATTAATACTATGATCATAATTTGTGACATTGTTACTATCGATGTGCTGCCGCTTTTCGAATTCAATAGAAAAATAAAATGAAAAATATCAAGGCAATTAGAGTAGGTTTCTTTTTACGTATTTGTCATAAAATAAAAATAACATCCTGTGAATAACCGCCAAGTTATTTTTCGAGAAAATGATATGATGTTCGAGTGTTTGTTTTAGGACAGGTGATGTAAAAACAATATTATGCATAACTTTGCATACTACTGAAATGAAGTTGTAAATCGTAAAATGAAATATTACCTTGACAAAAAATATTTATCATGGAATTTGATGTTGGTTTCCCATTAAATGTCAACACGCAATACCGAGCCTACAAAAATAATGCTGTATGCTTATTAATATCTATTTTTAAAAAAAGTAGGATTTTCTGTTAATTTTGAATTTCTTTTTTATTTATAAATAACAGTTAGAATTGCTTTAAAAACAATCATATCATTTGAAATCTCTTCTTCCCCATTTAAATTAAAATAAATAATAATAATTTTTAAATGAAAATAAATCATCATTATCAACAACATCAGTGGTGCAACAACCCCATGGTGAGCCAAGTCCGTCTGCCTATTGGCAGATTTCGAGACAGAAGATGTTTTATTTTTTACGCTGCGTAAGGGTTGTCGAGCTCTTGCGCACAAAGCTCTACTGTCATATTAGACCGCGACTTCCATTGTTTAATTTGGATTCCGAGCCATTACAAACATACATGTCACCGCCGGGACATGAACTCGAAACTTTGGCATCGAGCACCAGAGCGTTAGTCACTCTGCCGTCAGGCCCCAAATTAAAATAAAATTCTTTTAAAATTTCTTATTCGAATGAAAATTTTTTCTTGAAGTATTAATTAAAAATTAATGTTTTTCATGATTCCATTTATTACCAAACAACCCTGGTTTTTATTACATTGCTATCAGTTTATTACTGTGATAAATATAATCTTATCAGTAATTTTTCAGTAATAACATCAGTAATTTTTTTTAAATTGCGATATCAGAGAAATATTAATATATATATAGCATATTTATCATTACGATATATTTAAAAATAAAATAATCAGATGACATTTCCACTTCAAACAAAAATGCATACATATTTTATGAATTATAAAAAATTAGCAATCAGACATAATATATCTCGTGTCAGTAATGACAGTGACAAAGCATACATGCTATTTAACTATTTCAATATTGGTTAGTCAGCAGTAAATTACCTTCGTTATACTTGTACGCCGAGAATCTTAATTAAGTCGGTGCATTAAATGAAAATAATTAATTGGTATTCTAATCTCGAGTGCTGCCTTGCTGTTGAAGCCTTAACTTGGAAAAATATATCTGTCATTTCTCCCAGCATGTTGACTAATGTAATTTGATTTCAAATACTGCATCAAATTAAAAGGGCACACACAGAAGAAGAAAAAGAAGAAGAAAAAAAAAAACGGTGTTTCACATAATGGATAATCGCACGAGTAGTTATTAATGACATACCGTTTAATGCGGCATGAATGGATGAAGACGTCGGTGGGGAAGTGTAAGCAACTAGGGACTAGAGAGGCACGTCTGGTAATTTATTCCCCTCTAACTCCATTCATTTGGCAGCTGACATAAAGGCTGTTGAGCGAGACAGGTGTAAGTACTTAATGTTTGCACTTTCAGACGTATCAAGGCTAACCCGTTAACAAGGGGAGGGAAAAGCCATTTGCTGAATGTTGCCAATATTCTGCTCTCGTGCGGATAAATTTTTCTTTTCTTTTTTTTTTCCTTTTTCTTTTGCCAATGCTGTTTCCTGGCATTTTTCTTGTTATTTGTGTTATCCGACCAGCGATTCGGTTTCTCTAATTCTCTTCTGCGATTCCAGTCCACTTGTAGAAAGCTTTTTGGGTTTTTTTGTCTTTGTGGAAATATTTTTACAGGATTGTATTAATTGGGTTTTGTTTTGCTTTTTTGTACAAGATGATTTGGTTCTATAGCTCAAAACTATTACTATACAGTGTGTCTAAATAATTTGGATATAGTTGGAAATTAAATGTAAATAAAAATTAGAAGGAGACAGAAATAAAATGGCTTTACTTTAGAAGTAATTATACAAGCTAATATCAAGGATATATAAAGTGGGCATTTATAGTAGTACGTCCAATTGATTAACACATTTAAATGGTATTTCTGAACATTGATAACTCGTAGTACGTCCAATTACCACATTTAAGTGGTATTTCTGAACATTGATAACTCGTAGTACGTCCAATCGAACACATTTTTTAAGTGGTATTTCTGAACATTGATAACTCGCAAAGGTACGTCCAATTAATACACATTTAAAGTGGTTTGAACATTGATAACTCTGTAGTACGTCCAATTAATACACATTTAAGTGGTATTTCTGAACATTGATGAACTATCAGTACGCCCAATTAATACCGCATTTAAGTGGTATTTCTACATGCATTTTAAGCATCTGAGGGAGTTACGAAATTCGAAATAGAAGTTCTTCAAATTTAACTCCATTTTCGATTTTAATGATGTTTTGGTAAAGATTATGTCTTTATCAGTCGCCTTTCTAATTTGCGAGCATAAACAATTTACAACTCCTAGAATGCTTGTCTGTAGATGCTATTTGAACAAGTATTTTATTTAATTTAAAATTAAATAATTTTAAAATTATAATTGATGGAAATATTAAGATGGAATCTTCTTTATGAACGTACATCTTATTTTATAAATAGCAATGGGTTTTGTTTCATTAATGATATGCAATGATTTTAAAAAATTTTTAAATTAAAAAAAAATTTTTAAACAAAAATGCAGGTTAAATTTAACAACTATGAGAATAGTTGATATATATATATATATACATATAAGTTTTACCAGCAATACGTAAC
>BPLR01010486.1:0-10873 GCA_021605095.1 Caerostris extrusa | reverse complement strand
GTTGATATATTTTCGTTTCAGTACTTCATGGGATTCTGAAAGAAAATGTTTAAATGAATTGTTTTATATCCATTTATAAAATACTCTCTGTAATAAATACGCATCCGATAATCTGAACTGAAATGTGGTTTTAAGACAAGTTCATGAAAAATAAAAAGCAACAATCAGCATCGAATCTAGATTTTCCTATTGTATAACTCGTCTTATTTATTTCAATGCATGATTGTTTGCAGAGATTATTTTATAACTTCTGTTGTTAGAATTATAACATGAATGAAATGTAAATTCCCCAAAAGTAGCATAAATATATTTACAATAAAATTACGAATCCATATGTACTTTACGTATTTTAATACATGGATCAACTCAACTTCCAATTACCAAAAGTTTTATTAATAGATGAATTATCACCAAAACATTAATTGCTACCAAAGTTAATAATACACTAGTGTGCAAAACTTAAGCAACAGGTGGGTTTCTTGCCATAACTCCATGATAAATCATCTGATCTTTTTGTGAAAAAAATAAAAATTGGTCGTACTTTTGGCACAGTAGCAAATCTTTTAACATCTCCCTCTACCTACTTGTATCACATTTCAACACATACAATTCAACCAATAACCAAACAATTTATACATAATGAGAGAAATTCTTAATAAATTAAATGAAGAGTTTCATAATTGCTTTAATTTTCCAATTTGTTAGTCAGTTGAGATTCGTATTCTTGAAAATCCAGTGCAAGTTTATTTCTTCCAGGTATATATTCGGAATTGTTATGAAAGATGACACGGATGTTGACATAACAACGTGAAAGGGAATAGAAATTAGAGAAAAACAGGAATTTACCCACATTTATGCCTGCAGCTATGTTTAGGTGTATATTAGGGAATGTTTATAAATATCAGAATATATCTTTCATTTAAGTGTAGACTCGGCTTGTTTATATGACAAAGGTTATAATTTTTCGAGAAAAAGTATATTTGCTTTAGAAATTGTGTCAGTATAATTCAGTTCACACAACTTGAATTCTTGAATATAATTTTACATTTCTAATTCATTTTCAATAAATGTATTAATTAGATTTTATGTTATAAATATATGTGCTATTGATATATAAAGATATATGTATACTTGATACTGCGATATATATCTTTGATTAATGCTTTTAGAGAAACATAGATGCATATACAAGTTTATTTTGAAATTAAAAATTTTCAAACTACCGAATAATTTGATTAATGTTTACTACAAATCCTGTGAACAAAACAAAAACATTCTCTATCAGCGATAATAGTATTTTATTCTACGTGTAAGCCTCATTCTCGGTTTAATTTGATCACTAACCATCAAATATTTATCTTTTAATGTTCAGTAAATGATTCTAATAATAAACTTTATGAATGATGATGGAAAATGGCATTCCACAAATTGCACCCCTCAGGAATTTTATTCGATTGTTATTTAAAACTAACGTCTTCCTAATCAAGTGTTTCTAAGAATACAATATTTTAAACGTCTTTTATTTTGATTCTACATTCTATGTTAATATTCTCCCTCGACTTGTATCGAAGTAACATTACAAATGTTGTTTGTGAATGAAAAATATTTAATTTTTCCCTAAGAAAGATATTTTCTTTGCAGAAAAATTGAGCTTAATTTATTAATTGTCATTCGACATGTTGCCAAAAGATTTGTTGTTACCAATTACTGGATTTATTCATTAAATTCCGTCATTCATTGCAGGTGTACTCAAAATAGTCATAATACAACTGTGTCCAAAAAGTAAGACCAATTTTCAATTTAAAATTCCCAGGGCTTATGGAATTAAAATTTCTTTTTCTTTTTTTAGTTGTTGGCACTGTCCTTGACATCTGCGTGAAATCCGACGTCAAAATATTCATTAGTGTTTCAGTTATGCTTGGCTTTGTGAAACGCTAAAAGTGATTAAGGTGATTATTGAAAAGTCCGAATTAATTGAGAAAAGAACTTTCTTTTACATTTTGTTTACGGAAACGTACAGAATGTTGCAGAAGCATTCAGTAAGCATTCTTATATAGGAAGATAAAGATTTGGTGCTTGCAAACCGTTGATTTACAATTGTAGATCTTGCAGCTGATGTTGGAATTTCAAAAGGATAGTTCAATTCCCTTTGGGCCTCAAACGCGTCAAATCTCGATTGGTTCCGAAAACACTGAATCCCGGTGTGAATACGGTGGTTGTGGAACAATATGGATCTAATTTTTGGTGAAATGTCAAGAAAATCAATGCAGTGTGAGCTGGCGCATTCAGTGTTTTCGGTACCAATCGAGATTGAGATGCATTTCAGGGACAATATGGAATTTACAGATCCTTTTGAAATTCCAACAACATCAGCAAGGTTTCTAATTGTAAATCGATGGTTTGCAAGCACCAAATCTTTAATGTTTTGGACGTGAGCGTCTTTGGTTGAGACAGATGGTCGACCAGAGTACTCTTCGTCTTCAAACACATTCTCTGCCTTCTTTGAAGTGTTTATACCTCTTCTAAATATTTATTTCCGATATAGAAATACTCACCGAATGCCTTCTGCAACATTCTATATGTTTCCGCAAACAAAATTAAATGCTCAATGAATTCAGACATTTCAAAAATCACCGGAATAAGTTTTAGCGTCTCACAAAGCCAAGCGTAACTCAAACACTAATGAATATATTGACGTCAAATTTCACACAGATGTCAAGGACAGTGTCAGGAACCGAAAAAAAGAAAAATGTAATTCCATAAGCCCTGAATTTGAAATTGAAAATTGGTCTTAGTTTTTGGACACACAAATTGAATTCCTTTTTTAACAAACTATTATAACTCAACAATATTTGATTGAATATCATATTGAAATGATTTGATTGAATTTTATAGAAATCTGACAATTAAGAAGATTTACTGATAAAATTAAAACATCTTGGATATAAAAAAGTAAATATTTTAGTAAACTATATTTTTTTATTCATCAGTTTAATATCAAAGAATGTACAATACTTGATTAGATGTAGAAATAAATAATTTAATGTCTTAATTATTTTTACAACCACAAAACAAGATATGCTATTAAACGTCCAAAAGAATTTAGAGTCTAAATAAATCTGTTATTGTATTTTAGACAAAAACAACTCATTAAATCATAAACGGGTTCACAAATTCAGTAATTTTAAAGACTAATATATTAAACCACAACAGAGTATCTAAAATGTTTCTTAATTTTTGTACACAAATAGTCAAGTATTTCTTCATTGTAAATAAATAACAGCCCAATAAAAAATTACGACATTTTTACTCGACCTTAGCCGAAAATTATGGCTTTCATATAACTAGAATGATAAAATAGATTGCTAAATGCTAGATTGGAAAAAATTATAAGCCATAGATTCTTACAATAAATTGATAGATTTTGTATATTAAATACATAGACAGATTTCACGATAAATGTTGCAAGAATCGCAATATTTTTGAATTTTTAAGCTGTGCCTCGTCTGTTGTATAAAAGCTAGGAGAAGGATAACAAGTAAAAAGAGCTAACAAAGCTCTAGCGCAAACTGTTATGTAATTTGTTTCTATGATTTGCATATTGTTTACATTGAACTAAAATTTGCTACGCAGTTTTCTGATCATCCCAGTATAAATATCTCGGTGAGGTAATTTGTTCGAAATTATAGAGTTCGAATTTCGTTGGATATAATTTGGTGTGAAAACGAGAAAGCTAAATATCCTTTTTCTATACAGAGGATACAGACGGTGCTTAGATCTTATAAAGGCTAAATTTAAAACTCTTTTTTTTTTTTTTGCGTTTCAAGCCAAAACTCCATTAACTCAATCTTTGTTATTCTAGCATTTCCAGGGAGCCAAACAAAAGTGATAGATAAAGTACTGTTGACTGCTTTTGAAATTGAATGACGAATCCATTCTATTATCCGTGTAGATTGAAAGGTGCTATTTCTGACAGCTTGTAATACTGAAATATTATTTGTTAGTATAATATAACCATGAGTTGATTTGACATAAAATGAGAGCAGCAATAAAAAAGCATGAGTTTCACCGCTAAAAATGCTGTTATATAAAAAATACCATCTGCAAAAAAAAAAAAAAAAAAAAATCAGAGAAACCTTTTATACCTGCGATTGAATGTTTATGAGCCGTATCGGATGCCAAAATGGATTCATCTTTTCAATGATTCCTTTTATGATGCTCAACAAGATTTTTAATTAAATGAACTACTGATCCTTTATTTTGGAATCGACGAATGGTGATTTTAGAATGTAATTCTATTGATGGAAAATTGAAAATTAATTAACGTGGAGACAAATATGTAAGTTATCCAAATATTTGTGAATTTTGTGCGTAAGGGCCTGATGGCCGAGTGGCTAGCGCTCTGATCCTCGGTCCCAAAGGTATCGGGTCCAAATCCCGGAGGTGTTATGGATATTTGTAGTGGTTCGAATCCAAAACAATAGGTACCGATCTTATAGGACCGTGGAGCACCACAGAGCCCAATCAGACTTTTTCTCACCCACATCATTCCCAAACTGTAAAGGGAAACTCTGCTCTAGGCAGAGTAAATGTGATACAACTGTAGTAGTAGCAGTAGTAGTAGTAGTGATTTTTGTATGTGAAAAAATCTGACATCTTAAATGAGTAACTGATGGACATAATATAAAAGAAGAAGATGGTCAATAGAGATGTACTGGAATACTACTATACTGGAAGCGTTCTGCAAGCGTTAATAGACTCTGGCACAAGGAACTGGAATTTGGCCAGTTCTTTTGCTGAATTGAGATGGGGTCTGTTTAGGTATGCCTTCTGCAAAACGTAGGAACGATGGCAGAAGTGTATAATACAGGGTGTTGAGTTTCAGTAATTCAATGTTACTTATCGTTATAAAAATATATGGTCTATATTCAAGTAAGTCACGGATCATTGAATTTATAATTTGGATTAAATGTCAAGATCTGCAACCACTGTTCTATCTGTGATTGTTTTAATAGTATTTAATTTGTCATTAATTTTCTTTTTCTTAAATACAAAAAAATGTTACTTAAAAAATGTTTTGGAAGACGATGTTGTAGGTCTTTTTTTATATTTGGCAGTTTAATTCTTAAAATTATATAATTCAGGTTTTAAAAAATTACTTTGTTGTCCAGTTATTATTTAGTGGTTTCTCTCTCTCTCTCTCTCTCTCTGTATATATATATATATATGTATATATATACAGCTAACATAGCCATTATGTTAAGAATTTTAAAACGAATTGTGGCAAAATCTTGACATGTCAATATTCTTTAGATAATGTTAAATTTGCTATAAAAATTAATATCATTACTTATCATTTCAGTGATAATTAAATAAATTTCCATTTTAGTGGAAAATATAAATGCATAAAAATAAAATACAAGTATTAGAAAACCTTTTCATCTCAACTGTATAATATAATACTATTTTTAAGGTGAATTAAATTAAGAAATCTGTATAAAAAAAAACGTAGCAAATATACCATAATACTCAATGAAATTTAAAAAAAAATAAAAATATAGTATTTGTTTTTATATATAATTGCTTAGTTTAATATATAGTTGCTTCTTTATAAGAGATTTCTAAATTCTTTGTTAAAACAAACGTTTTTATGACCGACTATAATAAAATGTTCATTCCCAACGAAATACTTCCGTTACAAATTTGAACTGTCACAAATGTCAAATGAATATAATCAAATTAAAAATTAGTCGTATCTTGTGGCCCTTTAACTTATGTTTATGTTAGCGTTTTATTTTCATGTTAGGAAATGTTTTTCTTTTTTTGTAATTTTTGACTAATATTATTTGAAGGTATTAAATAATGTAACCGTGCAAGAGCGCCCCCAGTGGCGTACATGAGAAATGGTCAGTAGGCCTCGAGACTCTCACCAGAGAGGACGTACAGCGCAACTGGCGCTGCTGCAGACATTAAGTGTATTCTGGTAATGCCCACAGCATCTCATCCTTGTTAACATCGTAAAAATTAGGGGTACCCATCTGACAAGACAACAACGATAAAAGTTAAATTATCTTCTCGAAAATAACGAGAAATGTGCCCAACCACGGGTATCGAATCAATACTGGAGGTCATATTCCACATCATGAGCCACAGTATAGAACGAATAGGACTTTTTTATAAACAATAAGATCACTTAGGAAACGTGGTCGACCTCCTAGAAAACTGCACAGCATGTGTTCCAACGATCTCTGCTGGTTTCATGCAAAACCAGAGGGAGGATGTAATCGTGCTTCCTTCTAAGCACTGCAAGAGCGCCCCCCGTGATGTTCAGAAGAAATGGTCAGTAGACTTCCAGACCCTCCCCGAGAGGAAGTACTGCCCACCTGCAACCTGATGAGAAACGTTTAGTTTATAGTCTCTCATCCCGAGAGGAAATATATTTAACGCAACCCTGCGTACTAGTTGGCCTACAGACTCCCTCCCAGAGAGGAAGTATATTTCGCGATCCAGCGTGTAACATTATTTTCGGCTTAGAAGTGGAATCCTTCCATGAATCTTTAGTTATCTGTCTGTAAATGTGTTAAATATTGCATGTGTGTGTTGTGTTTGTGCGCGTGTAATTAAAGCTGTGTGTTCTCAAACCTATGTCTCAAAGTTTCAACCCAACCAAGCCCAATTACAATCCAGGCTCGCTCAAACCGACAGCACTACAATAATTATTTCTTCTAAGTGGTCTCATCAGCCATATGTGTACTTGGTGTGGGGAGAGTATATCGCAAAAAGAAGAAATTAAAATGATTAAAAAAGATGCATTTAATTGATGCACATTATAAAGATAAACAAAAACCGTTTAATTAAATATATATATTTTTTTTTACTTTAAAAGACACTCTTTCATGAGAGATCTTTAACTTTATTACATATTTTCTGCTAAACATGTTTGTACATGAAATTAAATAAAATTCCGGCTACTAAATTTATCAGATTCCAAACTATTAATGGGACATAGCTCGATCCAATGGCTAATCAATATGCTCTTATAACTGATTACCCACAACGCGTTGAAATAAGAAGCATTTTGAAATCCAGGAATATATGTAACTAAAAGCTGATTACAATTGTACACCAACATCCAATTATAATATGGAAGGAATTAGTGACATATTGTGTAACATATCAAATTATTGATTCACTCAAAATAAGAGAATACAGAGCTCAGTTCGTAATGTTACAGATTTCTGGCATATGTAATGATATTTTGTTCCCAGTAACTGGTGAAGACGTATTAATATAATTCATTAGCTTCTCTCTATGTTGCCTATGTCTCAGTATATCCTTTTAAAACATTTTGACAATTATTATTCCCCTATTATGGCATTGTGTATGAATAGTGTAACAAATATGACTTAACAAGTAAAAAAATGGTGCAATATTAATGAATATGTACAAGTTTAAAAAAAAAAAACCATTTTTCTTTTTTGTGTTATAAGAAATTGTTATCTGTAAAAAAATGTAAAAATCTTCTAAATACTGTTGGAAACATAAAAAATAAGGTAGTAGGCATTTTTTTTGACTTTCGACACTTTCGATCCACGATCATTGGATATTAGATGTCAATTCTACTTCTGTTATCATTTAACAAAATCATTTGAAATTTCCATGAATATGTTTCTAATCTAATCGTATGCAAAATGTAGGGGGTGGTCATAATGTTTTGGCTCTTGAGTGTACATCAAAAATAGTTATTTACATATTTACTACTAATTATGGCAATTAAGAAATAATCAACGTCAATCTCTAAAGTGCAATGGGGTGTACAATATTATAGTCCGTCTTTAGCCAACACAAACAAATTGGATGGTTTACCCACACGCAAATATGCCACATATCGTTTTCCATGGGAAAACATGGTGTGCCCAAATCTAAGCCACAAACAGACATCGTTTGGCCTTTAGACTTATTGATTGTCATTGCGAATGCCAATGTCAATTGGAAATTGAATACGTTTGAATTCAATTTGCACATCTGTGGCGATCATAGGGATTCGTGGCAGCAATATATTTTTGCCTCGGTACTTTGCCATTCAAAATGCTGGCTTCGATAACGTTTTTCATTAATTTTTTTAATGACTAATCGTGTTCCATTGCGTAGACGTGGTGGGTTCAAATTACGAATCAGAATAACCCGAGATCCAACCTTCAATTGTAAATGATGCGGTGGCATGCCTGGCAAATCCAATGAATTCAAAAACTCAATTGGATAATTTACAGCTTCATTGGCATCGCAAACTGTATCGATAGATTTGTATGACACCAAGTCCCCTGGCAACAACTGTTGTATCTTGGAATTTAAACCATTGACGTCCACATTTTTCCTGCCAAAATTGCTCTTTCTGCCAACCAATCAAGGATTATTTTGCGAATCGATGATTGTGCAGAAATTTGTTTGGCAATTTATGGATCCAGCATTTTCATGTAGCAAATTTTCCATCGTCAATATCTAACAGTTGTTTTGAGAATGTTTCAGCGGATGGATCTTGAAGCATTTGAACGCGCATGTTTACTTTTAGTTGTAATTTTACAACATTACGCCACAGTGACGATGATTTTACGTAAGCGTTGATCTCATCAGCGTACGTTGTACGGAATGACAGGAAGTGCTTGCCTGAAATCACCTGAAAGGAGTAACAGAGTGCCACCAAATAGTTTGTCGATGTTTTTATATCCTTCAATGTCCTGTTCAATGCCTCAAGCGAATGCTTGTGTGCCATAGTGCATTCATCCCAGATGATAATTTTACACTGTTTCAGTACTGTGGCTGTGAACGATTGTTTCTTTTTATATTGCACACTGCATTTAGGTTATTTTGAATATTAAGTGGCAGCTTAAATACTTAATGAGCTGTTATGCCTCCATCTAATAAAGTAGCTGCAATCCCAGATGATGCAACGGCCAATGCGATGCTAGATTGTATCTCGGCAAGAAGTAACGAAATGAGAAATGTTTTACCAGTTCCACCTGGTGCATCCAAAAAAAAAAAAAAGAATCCCCCTTGTCCTGCCGAAACTGCCAGTATAATGCGATCGTAAATGTTTTTTTTTTGTTCATTAGTCAGTAGTGGGACATTGCGAGTAACAATCGCTGCCATTTCTACAGTATTGTACTGCAGTTCAAGACTCATATCAGTGTTGATTAAATCAGGTGCACTTCGATTTGGTGAACTCATGCCAAAATGATGGATTTGTAAATTGGCAATGGCAATGCAAAGATCCCCGATAGCAATCAATGCTTCATTGTACATTGCGTTGCTGAATGATATCGTTAGAACGTTGCACCTTGTACGATGTCGATGCAATATATCTTCAGTCATTGAATCTTTGTGATTATTCCACAACGTCTGCGTGCTCGAGCCGGGAAACATGTAGTCAACACTATAGCGAATAGTAGACGAATTTGTGTTCCTGTACAGCTTAATGCCGCTTCAGTAAGCATACTGTCCCAAAGATTGTCGTCTTCTAGAAAGCCTAGTACAGGGCATGCATCTTTATTCGTTGGATACTGTTGTCCATTTACTTTACGTATATCTTGAAGTGGCAATGGGCCGGTGACATTAACCAACAACAGTCGTAGATAAAAGCAGTCAGTCTATCTTGATTGACTGTATATACACGACCCAAATTGTTTGATTTGAATAAACCGGGGCATGCATCAACTGGTGTGCCTTGCTCGCGGGGCATCCATTTCTTTATTGATTCCACGTAAAATAGCGTGGTACTTGAATACAGTAGTGTTTATGCAAAGGCACCAAAATCATCCGCACGATTACACAATTCAAAAAATTCGGTGAGTGTAGTTTTTGGTGGATTTATAACACGATCAAGCGTTGTCTCATTAGTGAAAATAAGCGCTGGCCGTTTTCAAGATGGACAGCTAAATGGATAACTGCTGATCCCACCATGAAATTGGGAAACCGAAGAAACGCTAGGACAACTTCATTGAGCTGATGTACCGGCCAATTTGGTAAAGCTCTTATTTCATCGTTGTTATTCAATAGAGGAGCATTCACATTGGTATTTTCAATTATAAATACAGCCATATCACTTCCTTTATTCACATACTTGCAAAATATATTTGATGCTCTTTTTTAATGAACTGCAGAACCCAACATTAATATGATCATTGAATGTTTTGCTCAGCAGAGGTGAATAGAGGCACAACCCAACGATTGTCAATCTCAATGTCTACGTTACTGATAGTTATAGTAAATGATTGCCCGCCATTATCGGTACTTCTTCGACGATATATTGGATACCCGTCGACCGTGTGACCGTATCGTTTTTTTTTGAAATCTTTAGAAAACGCTTGTACATTTTCCATCTACCATGCAAGGCGATGAAGAAACCAAATGGCCGCATGGGCCATGAATCGTGTTTGTATTGACAATATCAAACAATAATTGATCAGTAGACGGATTTGGAATTTCTGCAGAAAAATAAACTATCGATTCTTCAGACGTTTTTGTCGACGAACCAAATCAAAATGAGCATGGGGTAATCCTCGCTTTTGCCACCAACCGAATACATCCAGCAACGTAAATATATGTAATTTTGTAATGAAATGATTAAAGACTTTTAATTTTTGTTTAAACACACGTTGTAATGTCATGACTAAAAATTTTTAAAAAACACTACATTGTTACCGATTACATTGTTACAGATAACATTGTTAACACTACATTGTTACTGATTACATTGTTAACACTACATTGTTACCGATTACATTGTGCCACTACATTGTTACCGATTGCATTGTTACAGATAATATTGTTAACACTACATTAGTTACCGATTACATTGTTAACACTACATTGTTAC